>JAGWEN010000440.1:0-94585 GCA_018703685.1 Orius laevigatus
TGTTTTTCCTTTCAAATGGTACAAAATCATACTGAAAGAGTGCTTTTGTTGTCATAAAGGGTTCAAAATCTGTCTTAAAAGTGTCTTTTGTTGGTCAAAAAGGGTTCAAATTTCTGATTAAAAGGTTCTTTTCCTTTTTTTTTTTTTTTTTTTTTTTTTTTCTCCACAAATTTTGAAAATTAGACTGAAAAGAGGTGTTCTTCTCATTGTCGGAAAAGGTCGAAATCTGTTTGATAAGGCTGTTTTCGTTGTATAAAGGGTCAAAATCCTTCTGAAAAGGAGTGTCTTATTTTTCTCAAAGTCAGGCTGAAAGGGCCTTCTTTTGTCAAAAAGGGTCGATATTGTCTGAGTGGTGTTTTCCCTTCTTGGTTGTTTTTCAAAAAAAGTGTTCAAAATCTTGCAAAATAGTTTCTTTTGTTTTCTTTTTTTTTTTCCTGCCAAAAAGGTTCAAAATTCTGTTTTGAGGAGTTCTTTTATGGTCATAGAGGGTCAATAATAGTGTTAATGTTGAAAAGGTGGTGTCTTCAATAGTCAAAAAATGAGGGTTGAAATCTTGCTCAAAAGGGGGGGTTTTTTTTTTTTTTTTTTTCCTTTCCTTCCTTGGTCATAAAGGTCCAATTCGGTATGAAAAGAGGTGTCTTTTTTTCCCTTTGACAAAAAGGTTCAAATTCTGACTGAAAAGTAGTCTTCCTCCTGTCTCGAGACGTTCAAACCAACCGAAAAGGGGCCTTTTTCCTTTTTTTCCTTTTGTTATAAAGGGTCGAAATCTTTCATAAAATGTCTTATCTTTGTCGTTGAAAAGGATGAAAGCTGGTGGTGCTAGAAGGTCTTTTTTTCTTTTTCTTCTTTTTTTTTTTTTCTCTCCTTTTGTTTTTTTTTTTTTTTTTTTTTTTTTTTTTTTTTTTTTTGTTTTTTTTTTTTTTTTTTTGTTTTTTTTTTTTTTTTTTTTTTTTTTGTTCCGTCGAATGAGTTCAAAATTATTGGCGTACAAATCGCATAAAGTCTTGTTCGATGTATGAAAATTGTTGCGTAAAACTACGCACGATTCGTATCTTGGTGTCTCCAACGCTTCCCTGGAGGGATGTGGCATCTCTATGAATATTTCGATCAGAACTGCGTTGCATCTTAAAAACTCTTGATTACCTTCGGGATTTTCATAAATTTGAGCTAAGGTAGGTGCTGAAAGCGTAATTGGCATTCTTAAAATGACGTTGTGGTATTTAAGTTTTTATGGTGGGAGATCCTTGGGGTTAGGGAGGAACATTTAAAAGGGATGAGTGTTTCGTTTACGGGGTTTCCGAGAGAGAATTACAAATCGGCCTTCGGGGTTGAATATCAAGAGATCCTTAGTAAGTTTCTTAATTTTCCGTCCGAAAACCGAGGCAAATCATTAAGAGAAAAAAAGATTTCACGGGGTCATTATAATGAAGGATTTTTCTCCGTATAAGATATAAAGAGGCGATTTATATTCAGGTGGGAGTATTGGGAAGCATAACGGTTTCCGATCCCGGAGAAGAATGAGCCTAAAGGATCCTTAGTAAATAACCGATCCCCCCCCTTACTAACTTCAACATGCTCATTTCGATTTCCGAACACCTCGTTTTAATTTAATGCCGTCCTAGATCGTTTTTTTTTGACGAAAAAGCTCGGAATTATTTGACTTAAAGTTACGTATTTATGAATCGAAGACTTTATCTCGCCGTGATTTGTTTGTTTCTTTTTTGTTGTACAAACGGTTTGAAAGACAAGTAGTATTAGAAACACAAATTTAACGTACGGGGGGGTGTCATATTGACGGCGTAGTTGGTCACATTTGACTCGTAATTTTGGGTCACTATAGACGGGTCTATGATATGAGCCGTAAATTGGTTTATATTGACCATAATTGATTTTATTTAATCGTTAAGTGTGGTCACATTGACCGTAAGCGGCATCATTGACCGTAAGAGCGGGTCACATTGACCGTAGATGGAGGGGTCACATTCCACTGTAGGTGTGGTCATATTGGAGTCTCGTGGTGGGGGTTCACATTCACCGTAGGTGTGTCTTTATATTGACCGGTAAGTGGGTCACATTGACCGTAAGGGTGTGTCTCATTGACTGTAAATGGGTCTTATTGACCTAAGTTTGGGGGGGGTGTAACATTTGACCGTAAAACTGTTCTTATTTGTCCTAGTGGGTTGGGTTCCATTGACCGTAAAATTGGTCTTATTGACCTAGTGGGTCACATTTGACCGTAATGGGTCTTATTGATTGACCTAAGTGGGTCTCATTGACCGTAAATTGGTCTTATGAATTCGGGAAAATTGATAAGGATCATTACCTTTTCATAATCAACCGAAAACTGTGCACTTGACAGATTTCTAGGAAAATTTTCCTAAAAATTTCAGTGTAATTGTGAGGAGTTTCCTTTTTAAGTAAAGGCTTAAAATGGATTCGTGAAAATAAAAGGCCTTTACCTCCTGAACGAGCAAAAAAGTTAAAAGAAAAAAGAAAAAAAAAAAACTCTGAAAATCTTTAAATAAAATATAAACTCGCTAAAACTATTTTTTGAATACTGTTAGAAATAAATATGAATGGAAAATTTTGTGTTTTTTTAAACTTGGTATTCAAGGGTAAGAATATTCTTTTAGCCATGGAGGAATACAAATGTTTTATTTTTTTTTTTTTTTTTTTTTTTTTTTTTTTTGTTTCTTTTTCCCGCACCTCCCAGAACATTTTTATGGTTTCGGGTGAGAACGAACCTGAATTTCCAAGATTTTACTGCCCTCTTGTAAATTTGCGTTTCCCTATCTCGGATTTTTATGAATTCAAGACTTTTTTTTCCTTTTACTTTTCGTTCAATACAGGAATAAATATTACGAAACCGATGGTTGACAAAAAAAAACTCAAACTAAAAAGTATGTGGTCCTGGAGCTTGCCCAGGGAGACACGACTTTCTCAAGGTCTAGAGTTTCGTGTTGGGGATCCATGAATGTTTTGCGGGGGTTAATGATCCTTTTTTTTTCTAACGATAAATTTGTTAACTTTTTTGTAATATATTTTGAGTTTGAAAATTGGGAATAATTCTCCTCAACTCATATAATTTACCTATTAGTTTAATTAATTATTAATTATTTTTGAAAAAAAAAATTGTTTTGTTTTTTTTTGCTGGATCTATAACTTGAATTTGGGGGTGATAACTTTATGAAAATGGGACTAGTTTCATTCCCTCCACAAAATCCTCAATAGAATATACCTATTAGTATTATTAATCATATTATTTTTGATATTTTTCAATCATCTGATATCTCTGAATTTGTGTGATAATTTGTATGTATAATGGGTACATGAATTTCACGTCACAACTTACATATGAATTATGCCTATATTAGTGTTAATTAATTGAATTAATTAATTTTGAAAAATGCAATCATCAGTGCTTGAATTATCGGCGACATATAGTTTTCATACACTGTGCGAAAATTGAGAGTTATTAGTTCATAATTACCGCTAATTACGTCGATATATTAATCTACCTATATTAGTTAATGCTCGGCAAATTTATCGGGTATCTACCGTGACCGCTATTTATTTGAGTTAAAGAAATTTGGTGAAGATCGGACCGGTAGAAAGCACAGGCCGTAGCACATTTTTGCATACACAACATTTGAGACAGCACTATCTCCGCCAGTTTTGTGTCGAAGTTCTAAAATCGTCGCTCGTCTCACTTTTCAAGATAACCTGAGGGAAGGGAGATTGTGTGACACAATTTCGTGAGAAATCGATGAAAATTGTGGACACGAGATGAAGCGTTCGGAACAAAAAGGCGAAGGACGGACGGACGGAGGGGACGGCGGCCTGGACGGCCGGCACCACAGACAAAGTCATGTCCGACAAAGATCAAAGTCGATTGACCCTAGTGGGTCTGGAACAGACCCTTTCCCCAAAAACCCCTACATCCGACGGTAATAACAATAGAACTTCTCTTTGAGAAGTTAAATGATATGAAGAGAACTTCTCCACCACAGTTCTATTTTTACCATCTTGAATTAACCGTGCTAATTGTGGGGTAACTCAGCGATCTTCAATTTAACCCGTTGTTAATCATGGATAGTATTCACGGACTCCTTCAAATGTAATACAATGTTTAATTGTGTTTATCACTTGGGTGGTATTTACTATTCACGATCTTCAATTAAACACGTGGTTATTCAATGATCTTGTTCAAGTTATTAACCTTGGTTAATTGTGTTAATCATCCGGGGTATTCACGATCTTCAATAGAATATACGCGTTAATTGTGTTAATCCACATGGGGTATTCTTTCGCGTGATCATTCAATTAACATTGTTAATTGATGTTAATCATACGGGTGCTCTGCGATCTTCGATTCCACTCACACTTGACGTCCTTTTAATCATCGATGCGGTCATTTCGCGATCCCTTCCAATACGTTGTTAACCAGTGTTTTTAAACTCATGGCCCACATAGTCGCGATCCTTCTTCAATTAAACACGTTTTAAATTGTAAAACTAAGCTAATTGTATGGGGTATGTCTGTGATCTTCAATACGTGTTAACCGTGTTAATCATGACGCACCGCATGAATCGCGATCTTCAATTACCCACGTTTTAATTGTACTAATTATATGGGTATGTCTGCGGATCTTACAATTACTGTTAACCGTGTTAATCATGACCCATTCGCGATCTTCAATTAACACGTTTTAATTGTACTAATTATGGGGTATTCGCGATCTTCAATTAACACGTGTTAATCTTGTTAAGCATGTATTTTCACATATTCAATTCATCACGTGGCTTTAATCCGTGGTACATCATGATTTAAAGCGGCATATTTCACGATCGTTGCAATTAACAATGTTAATCATGGGGGGTTCCTGATCTTGATGATTTAAACTGTGTTAAAATCGTGTGTAACCTCTATGGAGGGGTATCCTGTTCACGCATGCTTGAATAACATGTGTTTAGTAATCGTATTCAAATCATTCACGATCTCAATCTGAAACACATGTTTAATCAGTCTATATTAATCATATGGGGGGTATTCGTTACCGTTCAATTATAGTGTTAATCGTGTGTTAATGCCTGGGGTATTCATCGATCTTTTACTTACAAGTCTTAATCATGGTAATTATGGGGTATTCACTATCTTAATCGTGTTATTCTTGTTAATCATTATAGATATTTACCATCTTTTCATTAACACGAAGTGATTCATGATCTTTAATTACATGTGTTTAGATCGTGTTTAATCATGAGTGGGTATCCTATTTTCACGATCTGATTAAGCAAGTGTTAGTCGTATTAATCATTCACCATCTTCAATTAATACATGTTAATCGTGGGGTATTCGCGATCTTCAATTAACACGTGTCAATCGTGATAACTGATAATCATTGGGGATATTCGCGATATTAAATTAAAACGTATTAATAATTTAGTTGTGAAGATCTTAAACTACCTCCTGTATGGGTAACTAAAAGTTTCCATTTGGGCTGTGAATTTAACAAGATTAACATGGATTAAACGACTTAATTTATGATTTATGAATACACCACTATGGAAATCGAGAATTTGATAATTACGTGAGGTCATGGGAATTCTTATATGAATTTGTTTAGGTTTTTTTTTACCGTTTAAAATGCAGCAGAATACAATACGATTATGAATTTGTGATTGGAACAAGGACCAAAAAACCTTCCCCCCTAGAAAAGGGCCCTTTTAGCTTGATTTTTGATCGTTTTTGGATACTAGGGGCCCTTTTAACTACATACTATTGCTTTACGACAAAAAGGGCTTGTTAGCTTAGATTTTGATCATTTTTGGACACTAGGGGACGTTATGAGAATTTCCCGGGCTGGTAAATTTTACCTATTCGACCCTATATAGATAATTATTAACATTCGTTAAAATGTTATCAAATTCCTGTCAGCGGTTTTTAAGAAAGAAAATTATTATACCTACTTACATAAAAGCTCTAAAATACATACCTAAAAATCTCACAACTTAAAATGTAAAATTATTGCAATAAAGTTTTCATGCTCCAAAACAAAACCTCAAAATGTGAAATCCACTTACGTTGCAGCTGATGATCAATTTAGAACCACAGATTCTTTGATTTTTCAGTGACCTACGCGGATTTCCGTAGGAAAGAGGCTATTGAGGTGGCCCTCACGGTGGCTCCAAGGTTATAGGCCTATATATTCATGATCAGGAAGCTCTGGGGATCAAGAAAATATATGGGAATTCCATCAATTTTTTCTCTCACCTACCCTGTATATCATTAATTCAAAAATATAGTTCATTCATATTCATATTCTTAGGATAGCTCAACAATCCATTTTCGATTTTTATCCTGTGTAAATATTTAATTTTTAAAAATAATTCTTAATCTAGGAATTATTTTATCACACTTAAAGTTGTTGATATTTTATTCAATAATTTAAGGCGCCTACACTTTTCAATAAATATAAATTTTCATTTCGCGTCCTGACCACCCTACCCTTGACCTTTACCCTAAAAGAACACCACAATGAAATTATTCTTATTATTCACCTTGTAAATTATATTTTATTTAAAAATACCTTTAAATACCAAACAAAATTCAGTGCATCTTCGACGTATGTAACCGGAAATGTTGGAATTGACAGGAAACTATTTAAAATAATTATGGCCCCTTTTTGTTGGATCGATGTCGAAAGAGTTTCTCCCTTTTTAACGTTTTTACGTCGAAAACTCGAATAACGGCCTTTATATGTTATTTCTGATATCATTGAGGTAGCCAAGGTCAGTTTATTAATAAAAATAGACCCCTTGAAGAGGTCTTTGTACCTAAAGCTCTAATTGATATAGCGAACAGGTTTTTCAACATTTTTTCCATTTAAGTACTCAATTTGCACAAAAGAAGATAAAGCAGCTTGTGGACCGACTTGAAATTTTCGGGGCTTCCTCTGTGTTCATTTGGGCATCGATTTCGCTTGTCAAGGCGGATTTTCCTCGTTCACGTGTTCAGAGAGGACACGTTTCTTAACCTAGGAAGCTCAAGTTTTTAACGAATATTTTTAGAAAAGGCAAAGGTTAAAAGACGATTTCTTGAAAACGTCTTGGCTCTTTTTTCTTAAAAAGAGAAAATCTAATCTAAATACGCAGTTGGTTATGAATTATTAATACTTATACGTTTCAATACTAATTTTGTGTGAGCTTCCATTAATAATACATTTCTCCAGATACTTGTCTTTTTTCAACTATGTACTCATGCATATTTCAAACATGTTCAACTTTTAGTTTGAATGGTGACATCGTTGATTAAGTGGAGAGGAGCTTCATTCAAAAAATTCCAAAAAAAATTTTTTTTGTCGCCTCTTAGCTCAGAAACGTTTGGCCCTACAAAAAATTTGCTTAGTTCAAAATTGTAGCGAATTCAATAAGCTTTAATTTTGTGCTTAAACATTTTTCGCCTACGACCTACGGTTTTCGAGATATTGGCAAAAAACCGAAAAGGAATTGCTCCAGGGATGATTATTTTAAGTGCTGGGGTTCGTCAAAACTCTTCAGTAGCTCGAAAAAAATCGAGGGTTTGCCAAAAAAGCGACGATTTGCCAGACCGCAAATCATTTCAAGGCCAATTGTCAATATGTTTTTTGAAAAAAGTAGAAAAATTTTATTGTGTTTATTACTAAATGTGGTTGGTCTGGTCCAAGAAAAGAACGAGTCATTGGTGTCAAAAGTGAGGCATAAAAGATTAATCGGTGGTGAAAAAGTGCATCCAGGAGATGGTAAATACATTGGGAGTCTCCAAAGGAAGACAGACCGACATCATCTTTGCAGCGTCTGTTTGATAACGTACAAAATAATGCTGACGTCATGCAGTTGTGTCCAGTACGGTACGCCTTCAAAAGCCGGCTTTCCGCATAATTCGCCCAGTGAATATATCGTCGTGGCTGGCGATAGGTATTATACGAATAAGCTGCCTGATCATACCAGAGAAGTTTTGAGATTTGAAGCCGGTGATAGCTGCTTTGCTGAAGAAACAACCCAGATTTGGCAATTCGGCGTCGGATATATCGAACTTGTGAAAGAGTTTGGTAAAGGCGAGCAGCTTCTGACGATCGTCGACTTCCCAGGGAATCAGCTTGAGTACGAAAGTGGCTTTAAGAAGTACTACGAAGATGGCAACTACGCTCAAGGAGGCAAAGAGTACTGCTTCGTGTTCGGATGGGGTGCTCAAAGATACACCGAAAAAGATGGCGACTTTGAAGTGTCCGACTTCGCTGAATACCTCACGAAAAGAGCAGTCCAGTTTTTGTCCCTAGAACAATGCCAGAAGCGTCTCTGTGACACAAACTTGTGCGACTTTAAAGTAACCTCAAGCGGCGCAGTTTGCCTAGGGACGCCCGACAACACCTACGGGCCCCTTTGCCATGGCGACTCTGGCACCCCATTGGTCTGCCAACACCGCATCTGGGCCATCGGAGAAATGACTCCAGACTGCGGAACGAAACTTAAATTCAGCATATTCTACAAACTAAATATCGCCAAAATACTCGCATTTCAATCTTCAGCCTCAAATCTATCACATTTTCTTCTTTTATATCTCTCGATTGTACAAATCACCTTCAACATTTTTAAATTATCACTATCTTAATTAAACATTATTAGCGTTAAAATTGATTAAATTTATCATCTTTATTGATAAACAAATACATCGATAGAAAACTATCAAATCATTATTTTTCATTGCACAAGTCTAATCACTAAGTTTTCAAAGCATCCTTGGGATAGCTCGAAGTCAATTTTTCTTTCTTCGCGTATAACTCAGAAACTACTCCTCCTAACGGGAAAAACACTTAATACAAAATTAAAGCTTACATAATTTCCTATAAAAATGAATATCCACGGTTTTTCCGTAGGACCAATAAGAGAGGATATAGAGACCAATAAGAGGTTTAAGAGATATAGAGACCAATAAGAGACCAATAAGAGGTTTAAGAGATATAGAGGTTGTAAACGTGCATAACGAGCTTACGTTTTGGGCTGTTGCGGGAGAACTAATAATGCTTGGAACTCCAGTTTTCAAAGATGATATTTCAGAATAGATTTTTCAATGCACAAAAAGTCTAATCACTTTTCAAAGCATCCTTGGGATAGCTCGAGGTCAATTTTTCGTTTTTCGCTTATAACTCCATAACTACTCCTCCTAACGGAAAAAACACTTACATAGGTAATACAAAATTAAAGCTTACAAAATTTCCTATAAAAATGAATATCCATGGTTTTTCCGTAGGACCAATAGTTAAAGAGATATAGAGGTTGTAAACGAGCATAACGAGCTCACGTTTTGGGCTGTTGCGGGAGAACTAATAATGCTTGGAACTCCAGTTTTGAAAGATAATATTTCAGAATAGATTTTTCATTGCACAAAAAGTCTAATCACTTTTCAAAGCATCCTTGGGATTGCTCGAGGTCAATTTTTCGTTTTTCGCTTATAACTCAGAAACTACTCCTCCTAACGGAAAAAACACCTAATACAAAATTAAAGCTTACATAATTTCCTATAAAAATGGATATCGACGGTTTTTTCGTGGGACCAATTGTTTAAGAGATATAGGGGTTTTAAACGTTTTGGGCTGTTGCGGGAGAACTAATAATGCTTGGAACTCCAGTTTTGAAAGATAATATTTCAGAATAGATTTTTCATTGCACAAAAAGTCTAATCACTTTTCAAAGCATCCTTGGGATCGCTCGAGGTCAATTTTTCGTTTTTCGCTTATAACTCAGAAACTACTCCTCCTAACGGAAAAAACACCTAATACAAAATTAAAGCTTACAAAATTTCCTATAAAAATGGATATTGATGGTTTTTTCGTGGGACCAATTGTTCAAGAGATATAGGGGTTTTAAACGTTTTGGGCTGTGGCGGGTGAACTAATAATGCTAGGAACTCCAGTTTAGGCTCGTTTGAAAGATATATTGGAGTTTTCCATTTTGTTTCGATTTGCTATCTTTTTTTTAATCTTCCAACACTTTTAAACCCAAAGGAAGCTTTTAAAACGATTTTTTCGTCTAATTTAACTGGGAAAATAATAAAAGACGCCTTTTTGGATTCGAACACCCATTCCGAAAATAGCTCAAGATGACATGTGGCATTCGTCTTTTGTGTTATCTAATTCACAAAATAATTCACTTATTACATTTCGAAGGATAAAGAAAATGTATAATAGGAGTATAAACCAAAATGTAATTTTCATGGCAAGGACCTTGGTGGGTTTCATTATAGAAACGGTCCCCTTGAGAAGACTAAATGTCTCAATTACCCCCTTAGGTCGATCACAGAGAGCGATACTGGTTGTAAAATAAAGCAAAAATGATTTTTTGTGTACTTAAACCTGATAAAACCCGTTTTTCCAGCTACAGTACTTGTTTTTAATAAATTCAATGATTGACCCTATGGACTTTTCAAGAAATAAATAGGGACACGACCTGTGGGGAATAGTGTCTAAATATAGGAGGACAGGTTGCTATGTCTATTCTTATTTCCCCTTCTTCCTCCTTCCATCTTGGAGCATTCGAACATCCGGATTATTTGTTGTTTTATAGCAACATTAAATTAGTTCTTAAAATAGGCAACAATATGGAATTGGCAAAAATACAGGAATGAAGAGAAAATTGCAGTTTTTTGAATTGTTGCCCAAAATTCATGGTTATTTTCTGACCTTTAGGAGAGGTGACGAAAAAATGCGATAGCGTGCAAGAAAACCTAAAAGAGAAGCCGCTGAATGGACACTGCGATGTCGAAGTCAATGGTTGCGACCCTGAAACTAAAGTCGACAATAAGGTAAAAAATTTTAAAAGTTATGTTGGTAATAATGTTTTTTTTAGGATGCTGAAGCTGTGGTTGAAAAGGGAGAGATGGAGACGAGCGAGAAAATGAACGGCGAAAAAAAAGATGAGCCTGAAGTCGTTTTTATTCAGGATTTAGGCTTTACTGTGAAAATCGTCAGCCCTGGAACGGAAGCGATTGATATCCAGGTGTCTAGCATGGAGTTGGTCCAAGAGATCCATCAATTGCTCATTGATAGAGAAGAGACCTGCCATAGGACTTGCTTTTCCCTCCAACTTGATGGTAACACCCTCGACAATTTCGCAGAATTAAAAAGCATCGAAGGCCTCAAAGAAGGTTCCGTCATTAAAGTAAGGGAAGTCCTAAAACCTCTTTTTGTGCTAAACTTTATTTTAAGGTTGTTGAAGAACCTTATACTATGAGAGAAGCTCGAATTCATGTTCGCCATGTCCGAGATTTGTTAAAATCGCTCGATTCCGCTGATGCTTACAACGGCCTTGAATGTGCTTCGCTTTCCTTTCTCAACGTCATCACCCAAGGTGACATTGTGGGTAGGCACTCGCCTTTTATTGCCATCAAACGATTTTTCGATTTTCTAATACATCAATTTTAGAAAAGAAAAAGACGAGGGCTGAAAGCGTGGATTGCACTCCTCCCGATTTCATAATGCCGAATAACAAAGAAAGGCCACCTTTGCTACCTCTTCAGCCGATGGCGAAAGAACAGAAAGGCCCTCAGTGCATTAAAGTTTTGACCACTTCTGGCTGGAATCCTCCACCAGGATACCGCAAACTGCATGGAGATTTGATGTATTTGTATGTCGTCACTATGGAAGATAAGCACTATCATATTACAGGGTGCACCCGTGGATTCTTCCTTAATCAGTAAGTTGGGCATAAAGGAAATTCGTGGCTAAAGTTGCTTTTAGGTCTTCTGAAGAAGAGTTTAATCCAAAACCAGCGATTCCTAGTCATCTGTGCCATTCTCTTATTGAGCTTCTGAACCAGCTCAGCTCTTCTTTTAAAAGGAACTTTGCGATATTGCAGAAGAAAAGGACACATAGGCATCCTTTTGAAAGGGTTTCAACGCCTTATCAGCTTTATGCGTGGACAGCACCGCAGATGGAGCATACCATCGATGCTATCCGTGCTGAAGACACTTTTTCGTCCAAGTTAGGCTATGAAGAGCACATTCCTGGCCAGACCAGAGACTGGAATGAAGAGCTCCAAACGACCAGGGAGCTTCCACGCAAAAACCTTCCAGAACGCCTCTTGAGAGAAAGAGCGATTTTCAAAGTACACAGCGACTTTGTAGCTGCTGCCACTAGAGGTGCTGTCGCCGTAATAGATGGCAATGTCATGGCCATCAATCCTGGTGAAGATTCCAAAATGCAAATGTTCATTTGGAACAACATTTTCTTCTCTCTCGGCTTCGATGTCCGCGACCATTACAAAGAGTTAGGAGGTGATGCTGCAGCATTTGTAGCTCCCAGGAATGATTTACAAGGAGTCCGAGTTTACAGTGCAGTCGATCTTCCTGGCATCTACACCCTTGGAACTGTCGTCATTGACTACAGAGGTTATCGAGTCACAGCACAGTCTATCATCCCTGGAATTCTAGAACGGGAGCAAGAACAATCTGTAGTATACGGCTCCATTGATTTTGGAAAGACTGTATTATCCCATCCTAAATATATGGACCTTCTTAGCAAAGCTGCTCAGCAACTCAAAATGCTTCCTCATAAAGTACTTAATGATAAAGATGAAGAAATCGAGCTGTGCAGCAGCGTCGAATGTAAAGGAATCATCGGGAATGATAGTCGCCATTATATACTCGACCTTTTAAGGACGTTTCCTCCGGATGTCAATTTTCTTAAACTTGAAGGAGAAGAACTAAGCAAAGAAGTTCAGTCTTTAGGCTTCCCTATTGAACATAAACATAAATTATGCTGCTTGAGGCAAGAACTGATCGACGCTTTTGTTGAGTAAGTATATTTTGTGAGCAGAAGCCCAGAAAAGGAGCTTTTGAGCGCATCCTGGGCTTTTGTACTTGAAATAATGAAGAATAGGGAGAACTTGATTCACCATAATGCAGTTCACCATAAACTAGGAAGTTACGGTTCAACATAATGAAGACAATATTCAGCAAGTTGGATAACTCAGGAGGGTAATTTTTTCCTCTCGCGAGCAAAGCTCCTGGCCAATATTCAGCAAGTTGGCTAACTCTGGAGGGATATTTTTTTAGGAAAAGTATCACTTCGGAGTTATCCAACTTGCTAAAGAGGAAAAAATATGGGGTTATCCAGCTTGCTAAAGAGGAAAAAAATATCCCTCCAGAGTTATCCAACTTACTAAAGAGGAAACCCCCCCCCCAGAGTTATCCAACTTGCTGAAGATGGAAAAAATATCTCTCCAGAGTTATCCAACTTTAAAAATTTCTCTCCAGAGTTATCCAACTTGCTAAAGAGGACATATATCCCTCCAGAGTTATCCAACTTGCTAAAGAGGACATATATCCCTCCAGAGTTATCCAACTTACTAAAGAGGAAAAATCCCCCCTCCCCCCAGAGTTATCCAGCTTGCTAAAGAGGACATATATCCCTCCAGAGTTTTCTAACTTGCTAAAGAGGAGAAAATACCCCCGCCCCCTCAGCCCCCAGAGTTATCCAACTTGCTAAAGAGGAAAAAATATCCCTCCAGAGTTATCCAACTTGCTAAAGAGGAAAAAGTATCCCTCCAGAGTTATCCAACTTGCTAAAGAGGAGAAAATACCTTCCCCGCCCCCTCAGCCCCCAGAGTTATCTAACTTGCTAAAGAGAGAAAAAAATATCTCTCCAGAGTTATCCAACTTGCTAAAGGGGAAAGTAGATCTTTTTCATAACTCTGGAGAGATACTTTTTCCCCTTTAGCAAGTTGGCTAACTCTGGAGGGATACTTTTTCCTCTTTAGCAAGTTGGATAACTCTAGAGGAATGTTTTTTCCTCTTGCGAGCCAAGCTCTCGGCCAAATGCAGCAAGTTGGATAACTCTAGAGAGATATTTCTCTTTATGTTTAATTGCATTATGGTGAACCTATACAACCCAATGAATCTTATTTATTGTAATCTTTTCCACAGATCAAGGTACATGATGTTTATAAAACTCGCAGCGTACCATTTACAACAACTTGGTGCCAAAAAGCCTAAAGAAACGGAGGCGCAGATCATCTCAAACCAAGAACTCGAGTCCAAGGAGAAAAAGAAAATCGAAGACAAAAAGGACGACGAGGAGGTCGAAAAGATGACCGAAGAAGTCCCCATGGGGACCGCTCAGGCTAAAATAATCGTCGAAAGTATCACAGATTCTATAACTAGCGGAGAAAAAGCCGATTTTGAAGAAAGCACAAAAGAAATCGTCAAAAAAGCCGCAGCGTCCGTCGGTTCATTAAAAGAGACTGAATTCGATACTAGGTTCAATCCAGACGTTTATTCTCCTGGTGTTCGCCATGTTGACAATCCAAACGCACCGGACAGTCTCAAAAAGCAAAAGCAGCTCGTAAAAGACGCTGCAGACTTCCTCGTCACCAATCAAATACCAAATTTCATCCGCGAACTTCTCGACCATTCTGCAGCCCCAATGGACGGCGTCACTTTAGGTGAAGCCCTCCATTCCAGAGGCATCAACATCAGATATTTGGGCAAAATCACAACAATGCTTACCAAAGTCAAACAACTCGAGTATCTCCACACGATCGCAGTTTCCGAACTCATTACCCGCTCTGCCAAACATATCTTCAACTCATACATGCAGGTATGCCCCATAAAACAAAATTTACTTTTATAAAGTGTTTTCAGAATACCGAAATGATGAGTTTGTCTGCCGCTATAAGCCACTTTTTGAACTGTTTTCTCTCATCTTGTCAGACGCTACATCCTCAACAGATATCCGAAGAGGTAAAACATCATTTCTGCACATCTCCTTATCCTTCTTTCAGTTGCAGACGAAGCCATCAAAAAGGAGAAAGCAAAACGGCAAAAGAAAGGGAAGACTGAACATGCTAATGGCAGACAGCAACGAATGGGCCAACCTGACTCCCAAATCTCTCTGGGCCCAACTAAAATCCGAATTGAAAGCCTACTACGACTGGGAGTTAAAAACCGACAACATTGACTCCACAGTGGAAACCTTCGGGCTACAAAAAATTTCACTCCTAAGGTACCAATTTACCATAAAACGACAAAATGCAATCTTTTTTAGGTCTTTTTGTCTAAAAACTGGAATCCAAATACTCCTCAGAGAATATTATTTTGATACAAAAAATAAATGTACGTTTTTTGAAGAAGATATTATAAATATCTTTCCTGTAGTGAAACATATTAACCCTAGAGTGAGTATTTCTCTTTTGTTTTTTGTTCTCTTTATCATCATTTTTGTAGGCAACGGACGCCTTTACGTTCTATACAACCGGACAGAATAAGATACAGCAAGGATTCCTTAAAGAAGGCTTCGAACTTATCAACGAAGCGCTCAATTTGCTCAATAACGTTTATGGAGCGATGCATCCTGAGATCGCTCAATGCCTCCGCATGCTGGCCAGGTTGAACTACATCATGGGCGACCATGCTGAAGCAATGGCCATACAGCAGAAGGCAGTTTTGATGTCCGAACGTGTCAACGGTATCGACCACCCTTCCACCATCACCGAATATGTAATTTATTTCATCAAAAGAACCAAATTAATACAAAATTTCAGACACATTTAGCTCTTTACTGCTTCGCTAATAGTCAAGTGAGCACTGCCTTAAAACTCCTTTATAGAGCAAGATACCTCGCATTGATGGTTTGCGGCGAAAATCATCCAGACATGGCCTTACTGGATGTATGTACAAAATTAAAAAAAAAAAAATTTAATTTTTTAAATTTTACAGAGTAACATAAGTTTGATACTTCATGCTGTTGGCGAGTATGAGCTTTCTTTAAGATTTCTTGAAAAAGCGCTTGAGCTCAATGTGAAGTATTTCGGTCCGAAGTCGCTCAAGGTCGCTGTGAGCTATCATTTGGTCGCTCGTACGCAGAGCTGCATGGGAGACTTCAGGTCTGCTTTGAACAGCGAAAAAGAGACTTATGCGATTTACAAGCAGCAGCTTGGTGAAGAACATGATAAGACGAAGGAGTCGTCTGAATGCTTGCGACACTTAACCCATCAGGCGGTCGTACTCCAGAAGAAGATGAACGACATTTATTCGGGAAAAACAGGAGCTGGACTTCCTCCTATTCAAATTCAACCGCCATCGATGGGAAGCGTACTTGACATGCTTAATGTCATCAACGGCATTCTTTTTGTACAAATAAGGTATTTTGAATTCCTATTTTCCACTAAAAACATACTTTTTGGTAGATTTAGACCATTTTTGGACAATATAAGCTGTATAGGTATCTTTAATCAGAGTAGTTATACCTTTTTGATGGACTTTGACCCTTTTTAGAGACTTAAAAGATGGACTGTGACCCATTTATTGACAGATAAGGACATTTTTTGGCTTTAGACGGACTTTGACCCTTTATCAAGAAAATAGACGGTTTTCAGGACTTAACCTCTTTTCAACCCTTTTCTAGATTAAATGGACTTTTTTACACCAAGAAGACTCTCAACATGGACTTTGACCCTATGGGGATAAACTTTTGACCTGATAAGCTCTCTTTCGATGGACTTTGACCCTTCATCAATGAAGAAGACAGTTTTTTGAAAGATTTAGACCCTTTTTAAAAATTTAATTTATTTGAATTACCTTCTTGGGTGGACTTTGTTCCTTTTAGGTGGTGTTGTACTCTTTTTAGATGGACTTTGACCCTTTTTTTTTTGTAAAAGATAGAATTCGACCCTTTTTTTTAGCTAAATTCGACCAATTTAGATGGACTTTGACCCTTTTTAAATCTACTTTGACCCTTTTTTTTAAAAAGATCGATTCCGACTATTTTAGACGGACTTGGACCCTTTTTAGATCCACTCAGACACTTTTTTTTTTATGGACTTTGACCCTTTTCAGATGGACTTTGACCCTTGTTAGGTTGACTTTGACCCTTGTTAGATTGACTTTGACCCCTTTTAGATGAACTTAGACCCTTTTTACATGGACTTCGACTATTTTAGATGGACTTTGACCCTTTTTTAAATCTACTTTGACCCTTTTTTTTTTAAAAGATGGATTCCGACTATTTTAGATGGACTTTGACCTTTTTAGATCAACTCAGACCAGTTTTTTAGATGGACTTTGACCCTTTTCAGATGGACTTTGACCCTTTTTAGGTTGACTTTGACCCTTGTTAGATTGACTTTGACCCCTTTTAGATGGATTTAGACCCTTTTTACATGGACTTCGACTATTTTAGATGGACTTTGACCCTTTTTAAGACGGACTTCGACCATTTTAGACGGAATTTGACCCTTTTAGATAGATTTCTACCATTTTAGATAGACTTCGACCCTTTTTAGATGAACTTTGACCCTTTTTTAAAGATAGATTCCGACCATTTTAGATGGACTTTGACCCTTTTTTAGATGGGCTTTGACCCTTTTTAGATTACCTATGACCCTTTTTTAGATGGACTTTGACCCTTTTTTTAAAGATAAGCTTTGACCCTTTTTAGATGGACTCTGACCCTTTTTTAGACGGACTTTGACCATTTTAGACGGAATTTGACCCTTTTAGATAGATTTCTACCATTTTAGATAGACTTTGACCCTTTTTAGATGAACTTTGACCCTTTTTTAAAGATAGATTCCGACCATTTTAGATGGACTTTGACCCTTTTTAGATGACCTTTGACCCTTTTTTAGATGGACGTTGACCCGGGTTTTTTGATGGACTTTGACCCTTTTTTAAAGATAAGGTTTGACTCTTTTTAGATGGACTCTGACCCTTTTTTGATTGACTCTGACCCTTTTTAGATGGACTCTGACCCTTTTTAGATGGAATCTGATCTTTTTTTTAGATGGACTATGACCCTTTTTAGATGGACTATGACCCTTTTTAGATGGACTATGACCCTTTTAAAGATAGATTTCGACAATTTTTTTTTGATAGACTTTGACCCTTTTTAGACGGACTCTGACCCTTTATAGATAGACTTTGACCCTTTTTAGATGGACTCTGGCCCTTTATATATGAACTTTGACCCTTTTTAGATGGAACCTTCATCAATGAGAAGACAATTTTGGTGGACTTTGACCCTTTTTTGTTTCTTCTTCATTTGAGCCACCGAAATCACATAAATTTTGTGTTTTTCAGCCAACAAGACATCGACAACTTCAAAGCCGAGATGGAAAAGCTGAAGATCAAAGGTGAAGAAAGTTTGGAAAACGAAGGCGAAGAAAAGCCAGCAGTTCAAGCGACCTAATCAAAGAATCTTCATTCTCTAAATGTCCCTTTTTTTATACTTTGTTAATTTTTCTTTCTTTTCTCCCACGATTGTTGAAAGTTGAAAATTTTATGTTCAATAAGGGTTGTAACTTAAGACTGTAATTGTGTTTTCAACTTGGTGCCTTCCTCATAAGGAGCCCCCTTTCGAAATCGTCTCCTCAAGCCTAAAAGATCAAAGAGGAACTTTTACGTTTTTAAAAGATGTAGTCAATTTTTAGTTTTTCTCTTAGTTTCCCATAGAATTTTTTTTTGTAAATAGCCTAGAAACCTTTGAAAATGTAAATATTTCATGGGATAGTCAACGCTTTAGTCATTTTTGGTTTCCCCCTTCATGAAAACACCAAGGCCGAGAAAACGTGGCAATTGAAATGGGAAAAAGAAGCTAATTTAGGAAGTACTGAGTAGTCTGAAGTAGGATTTTGGCATTGAGGAAATAATTTTTGTATCTAGATTTTAGTTTAAGGGGTTTTTGTGGTTCAATTATGGCTGTTTGACCAAATCGTTATAATTTTTTGTTTTCTCATATTACACCCCCCCACGTAGGGCTCACATTTTTTATTTTTCGCCTTAGACTAGTCTTAGAGTTTTGTTTAGTTACCAAATAGGTTGTTCATTGTTTTTTTTTTATTTAGTTTAAAAAATTCAAAATACAATCGCAAATTTATCATCCTCAATAAATAAATAAGACTGTGCTAATTAAAACCTTGTGATTTTTATTTGTTCATTGCAAGTTGTAAATATTTGAAAACTTGTTGCTGGGCTGCCAATGATATTTCGTTATTGTTATTGTTGTATTTGTTATCATAAAATAAAAATCTTTACAGGTTCTCTGTAATCGGGTACAGGAATATTTTGTTGGCGATTGTAATAAAAATTAATAAAAAGTCAAGTTTGAAAAGAGTTTTTATTGCCTTAAAAATGGAGAGTTTGGGACTAAAAATTATTTTTAAATCACATTTATTTTTCTTAAACAACTTTTGTTGATATAAGTTTTTTTGTTATAGTTCTAGATTTAGAAAATCTTGAAACTTTTGTAACAAATATGGAGGACCTTAAAAAGGTATTTATTATAACTTCCCTCAAATAATTAACTTTAAAAAGGATTCTTTTGTGGTTCCATACATGATAAAAGATTTGGATAAAATAAGATTCAATACGGAATATCTTCTACGTTTTTTTACAAATACAAAGCATGGAGGATTCTATGAGGTTATTTTTTTGTACTGTTATATTTGTGGAATTTGAGGTTAATTTTTAGATTGCTCCATCCAAGTATCATCAGGAGCTTACTTTAACGTCTGAAGAGAGAAATTGGATTTTGACGAAATGTCTGAAAAACCGATGGTTGTCGCCAGAATTTGAGATTCCGCCGGAATATTCGGTGGTGCCGTCGACGGTTGTTTTTCAGTCTTGGGAACCTGGGAGGAAATATGGATTGAAATTTTCTTTGACCAATATTACCATGGTAATGCTGTTTTTTCAAAGGAATCGCTGGAATTTTAGGTTAGGAGTGGCTTGATGGGGAGGGTTGTTTCATGTGAGGTTATAAGAGTGATAGGTTATGTCAGGGGTATGTTTCCGACAAGTACTTTTCATGAAATGTTTTAAAATGAAGGCTTTACAATATTTAACAGAAACCAAGAGAGGTTAAAATGATTTCGCCCGATTCAGACGTTTTTCAAGTCATAAGCTCAGCATCTGTACTTCAAATGAAGCATCTAGCATCGAAATATCCTTTTCAATTCACAGTCACTTTTGAACCAAGAAGCCACACAGACTATCAACATATTGTGACCTTTTTCGACAGAGAAAAATCATTTAAAGTCCCCATATTAGGTAGATTGTCTTCTATAAAGTATGACCTAATTGTTGGCTTCAGCGTTCACCCAAAGGCCGATGATAAGCTGCCCGGATGAGATTGTCTTGCCTCCGACCCCTGTTGGGGCTGAAGGGATGAAAAGTGTCACAATTCAGAATACAAGTTCGGTTGAAGCAATTGGGCGAATTGTTGCAGAATTGTAGGTTGAAGTTCACACATTAATTTTCGTTTTAGTCCTTTTAAGGTGAATCCGAGCAAATTTACGCTTAGGCAAGGCAAGTCGATGACAATTGACATCTTTTATGACGCATCCGAACTCGGACATTGTTCGAGGAAGCTTTATATATATTTTGAAAAAGGTGAAGTTTTGACGGTCAAGGTTAAAGGGGAGACTTGCCTGTGCGATGTAGAGCTGGAAGATAACTTGATTAACTTCGGAGGCGTCTACTTGAAGCTGAAGTCTTCCCAGCAAGTCATCATCGAAAACAAATCCAAGTTTCAGGTCAACTTTAAATGGAAACAATATCCATCGCAAGTTATTGAAGAAGCATTAGTTCACACGTACTAAAGAGCACATGTGTCGCAGATAAATTTTTTCTATCTTTCAGGGCTGCTGACGAATACGCGGAGATGATCGCCGAGCAGAAAACGCACCCGCACATGATAGATCATAAAGTCGTGAAAAAGCGTCTTTTCAACAACGAGCTTGAATTTGCTTCCCAGCACGAGAGCTTCTTCAAAAATAAAAATTTCGAAATAATCCCGTTGAAGGGGCAAATCGGGCCGAATTCTTCGCAGTGCTGTACCGTCCTCTTTACTCCCACGAAAATCGAAGAGTTCAGAAAGAAAGCGTATTTAAATGTTGATGGATTGAAAGAGTACCTACCGCTTCGGCTGAAAGGAGAAGGGCTGGGACCTAATATTCAGTTTGTCTCCCATGTCTTGGCATTGACGAATGTTTTCATTACTCAAAGACATGACTACGAGGTAATTTAAAGAGAACCGACTGCTGGTCGACAGTATCGACTGCTGGTCGACAGTATCGACTGCTGGTCGAAAGCATCGACTGCTGGTCGAAAGCATCGACTGCTGGTCGACAGCATCGACTGCTGGTCGACAGCATCGACTGCTGGTCGACAGCATCGACTGCTGGTCGACAGCATCGACTGCTGGTCGACAGCATCGACTGCAGGTCGACAGCATCGACTGCTAGTCGAAATCATATAAAGCATCGACTGCTAGTAGACTCCTAGTCGAAAGCATCGACAGGAAGTCGAAAAGAGTCGACAGCTAGTCGAAAAGCTTCGACAGCTAGTAGAAAAGCGTCGACTGCTAGTCGAAAAGCTTCGAAAGCTAGCAGAAAAGCGTCGAAAGCTAGTAGAAAAGCGTCGACTGCAGGTCGAAAAGCGTCGACTGTTGGTCGAAAAGCGTCGGATGCTAGTCAACAGCATCGACTGCTAGTTGACAGCATCGGCTGCTAGTTGACATCATCGGAAGCTAGTCGGCGAAAACGCCTGATTGACAAAATCAACCACATCAAAACTTTCAGCTCCCGATCAAAAACTGCGGCAGCGTCCCAGGGACGGTAAAATTCAAACATTCCGACCGTGAAATCAAATGTAAACCTGATAAACTTCATTTATTACCCGGAGACATGAACATTTTCGTCATCTCCATCACCTTTGACCGCATCGAACGAATCTTGTGCGATTTAATTTTCGAAATCGTCGAATCCAAAAAAGAACTCAAATGCTTACTCACGTATAAATTTATGATTTATCGGCATACAAACTTAATCGAATTGCAGTGGAGAAGTGAAAGTAGTAGATTTGAAATTTGTAGAAAAGGATTTGGACTTCGAAACAGTGGTTTTTGGTAAGAAATTTTGAGAGCTTGAATTGTATGGTTTTGTAGGCGTTGAAAGATCGTTGATGGTTCATGTCGAAAATAGAGGAGAGTTTGTGGTCAGTTTCGCTCTAGGTGTCGAAAATGACGGAACCCATGATCCTTTATCGGCCGATAGTTTTCTCGAAAAGGAAGACGAATCTAGTTTCCCTGAAAACGCGAAGCAATTTACAGTCGAGCCGAATCAAGGGAAGTTAGAAGCGGGGGAGTCTCTGGAGGTGAAAGTTTCCATGATTCCGAACCAATACAGAATAAGTCGATGCAGCCTCGTGCTTTATGGACAAAACAAAGTTTACAGGATCGACGAAATGCGGATCCACTACAACATCGAAATTCCGCATATTTCCGCTTCTCCAAACGAATTCGCTCCGAGGTCGTTTTTGATTTATACCGAACAGAAGTATCTTTTTGAGATCATAAATAACACACCGGTCGATATAAACTTCAAATTGAAACCAGTATTTATTAAAGTAAGATTTGGTGTTCAAAGGCTCGGACTGGACCGAAGGATTTGGGTTTCCCACCACAAGAGGCCGGCAGCCTGGCATGCCAGTAGCTCGACTGGCCTCGCGCGGTCGAGTAGCAGCTTTGGGGCCTGAAGTGACTGCTAGTCGCTGGTCGACAGGTAGTAGATAGCATCGACTGCTAATTGAAACATCGAATGCTAGGAGACAGCACGGACTGTTGGTCGACAGTATCGAAAACTAGTCAACAGCATCGACAGCTAGTAATAGAATTGACAGATATTAGACAGCATCGAATGCTAGTAGACAGCATCAACTGTTAGTAGACAACATCTAGCAGTACTGGTAGTCGACAGCATTGACAGTTTTGAGACAGAATCGACAGTAGCTAGTAGACATGATTGACTGGTAGTCTACAGCATCGACTGGGATTCGACTGCATCAACCGCTAGTAGACAACATTGGCTGCATTTAAACAGCATCGACTGCTAGTAGACATACTATTAGACAGCATCGACTGCTAGTAGACATACTATTAGACAGCATCGACTAATAGTCGACAGCATCGACTGCTAGTAGAGTGTAGACAGCACCGAAAACTAGTCCACAGCATCAACAGCTGATAACTGATATTACACAACTGATACTAGTAGAACTGATATTACAACTGATATTAGTAGAAAACATCGACAGCTAGTAATAGAATCGACTGGTAGTAGACAGAATCGGCAGCTAGGAGACTGCATGGACAGCTAATAGACAGCATCGACAGCTGTATAAGGCATCAACAGTTAGTAGACAGCATTGACTCTTATTCGAAAGCTAGTAGACAGAATCAACAGCCAGTTGACAGCATCGACAGCTAGTTGACATCTAGTAGACAGCATCGACTGCTAGTTCAAAGCATCGATTAAAAGCATCGACAGCATCGACTGTTAGTCGACAGCATTGAAGTCTAGTAGTGCTAGTAGACAGCATCGACTGCTAAAAGAAAACATCGAATGCTAGTAGACAGCACTGACCAGATTAAAAATAGTAGACAGTATTGAATGGTAGTCGACAGCAACAACCGTTAGTAGACAGCATTGACTAGAAGACAACATTAGACATCATCGACTGCTAGTAGACAGCATCATCGATAGCATCAGCCTAATCACATAAACGAGTGTCCAGGCTGGTACTTGCACCGTGTGACATTCATCAGTTTTCTACTGCTGCTTGACTGTAACTAGGATGATGAGGGCTTTTATCCAATTTCGACATAAAAACAAGGTAGATTTTTCGCTTCGAAAGGTCCTTAATCCTTTGGCGAGCAAGATCCCAGTCCGTGCCTGCTACCATAACTTGTTAAAGACCATTTATTCAGTCAAGCGGCACATTTTTGCTTGAACCGAATTCCGGGATAATCGAAGCGCACGGAAAGATGTTCGCGACCCTTCAATTCTTGCCGAAATCCCTCGGAAACGGACTTATCGAGGTAACTGCATTCCTTTTGGGCCGCGAAGAGCCGCAAGTGATCTTAAAAATCCCTTGGACTTCCTGCCCGCCCTACATCAACATCCGACCGATGTCCTTAATCTGGAAATCGATCGAATCCAGCGAAAACATAACGAAGAAGCTAACCCTTTCGAACCCAAGCTACGTCGACCTCGGATTCAACATTTCAGTCGTAAGTTCCGATAACAGATCGAATTTATAAAATATAAGGAAAACCCCGACTTTTGGAAAATATCGCCGAACGAAGGGACCATCAAAGCAAACGGAAAAGTCGTCATCGCTGTCTCTCCTTTGCTGTACGATTTAGGACCTTTCTACTCAAAATTAATCATCTCTTTCACCCACGAAACTAAAAATATTGAAGTCAAACTCAGCGGATACGCGGCAATATGCAACACGATAATATTTGACCCTCAAATCAAGCCATACTGGGACATGGGCGTAATATTTCGGTAAAATTATTTTCACTATAGGGGTCTCTTCTCGATTGGGAATCATCCATGAGGCTTTTTGCCATCTTGACATTTATGGCAGCAGAAAGTCTCCTTGATACCGACCTCAATAGCCTCCTTTCCTCTGGAAATCCGCTTGGTTGGTTCCATAAGATGTTACAGAGTGTTTCATTCTTTTAGAAACCATAAGGAAGTTCTTCCTCTGACAATAACAAATATCGGAGCAAAAGTTTATAATTTGAGCTTCATAACTGACAACAAAACTCCGATTAAAATGAACAAGTTCGTATTAAAAATATTTTTTCTTTGGACAGGAGGGCCAAAAGGGAAGGGGGAGGAGTATAAGAAACAACACCACTGTATCGATATTTCCACCCCATTTCGCCCCTTTTTCACCCCTTTTTCACCCCTTTCCCAACCCTTTTTCACCACTTTTCCACCCATTTCCACTCCTTTTTCACCACTTTTCCACCCCTTTTCCTCCCCTTTTCCACCCCCTTTCCACCCCTTTTTCACCCCCTTTCCACCCCCTTTACATCCCCTTTCCACCCCCTTTCCACCCCCTTTCCACCCCTTTCCACCCCCTTTCCACCCCCTTTCCACCCCCTTTCCACCCCCTTTCCACCCCCTTTCCACCCCCTTTCCACCCCCTTTCCACCCCCTTTCCACCCCCTTTCCACCCCCTTTCCACCCCCTTTCCACCCCCTTTCCACCCCTTTCCACCCCCTTTCCACCCCCTTTCCACCCCCTTTCCACCCCCTTTTCCACCCCCTTTCCACCCCCTTTCCACCCCCTTTTCCACCCCCTTTCCACCCCCTTTCCACCCCCTTTCCACCCCCTTTCCACCCCCTTTCCACCCCTTTCCACCCCCTTTTCCCACCCCTTTTCCCACCCCTTTTCCCACCCCTTTTAAACCCTCTTTTCACACCTTTTCCACCCCCTTTCCACCCCCTTTCCACCCCCTTTCCACCCCCTTTCAATCCCCTTTCACCCCTTTTCCGCCTTTTCCCACCCCTTTTCAACCCTCTTTTCACCCCTTTTCCATCCCTTTTTCACCCCTTTTCCATCCCTTTTTCACCCCTTTTCCACCCCTTTTTCACCCCTTTTCCACCCCTTTTCCACCCCTTTTCCACCTTTTCCCACCCCTTTTCAACCCTCTTTTCACCCCTTTTCCATCCCTTTTCCACCCCCTTTTCCACCCCTTTTCCACCTTTTCCCATCCCTTTTCAACCCTCTTTTCATCCCTTTTCCATCCCTTTTTCACACCTTTTCCACCCCCTTTCCAGCCCCTTTCCAGCCCCTTTCCAGCCCCTTTCCACCCCCTTTCCACTACCTTTCCACCCCCTTTCCACTACCTTTCCACCCCCTTTCCACCACTCTTTCCACCCCCTTTCCACCCCCTTTCCGCCCCTTTTACACCCCTTTTCCACCCTCTTTTCACCCCTTTTCCATCCCTTTTTCACCCCTTTTCCACCCCCTTTTCCACCTCTTTTCCACCTTTTCCCACCCCTTTTCAACCCTCTTTTCCACCCCTTTTCCATCTCTTTTCCACCCCTTTTCCACCCCTTTTCCACCCTCTTTTCCACCTTTTCCCACCCCTTTTCAACCCTCTTTTCATCCCTTTTCCATCCCTTTTTCACACCTTTTCCACCCCCTTTCCAGCCCCTTTCCACTACCTTTCCACCCCCTTTTCACCACCCTTTCCACCCCCTTTCCACCCCCTTTCCGCCCCTTTTACACCCCTTTTCCACCCTTTTCAACCCCCTTTTAACCCCTTTTTCAACCCCATTTTCAACCCCTTTTCCACCCCTTTTTCACCCCTTTTCCTCCCTCTTTTCACCCATTTCCACCCCTTTTCCACCCATTTTCCGCCCCTTTTTCCATCGCTTTTCAACTCCCTTTTCCTTCCCTTTTCATCCTTTCCATCTCTTTTTCACCCCTTTTTTACCCCTTTTCAACCCTTTTTTTTCCCCCTTTTCTCCCTTTTTTCACCCCTGGGCTTAAAACTCAAATGTAGACTAAAAGGGACATTTCACTTTAAACTCAAATTATTTCAGAGGATTTTTTAAAATAAGGCCCAACCAAATCGACTTGAAGCCAAACCAAACAGAGACGATCAAAGTTACAACTTTTAGCGAAGTGTAAGTTACCATTTTTGCTTTGCGGGGCGATGAGATGTCGGCGATGATCACACGTGTAGTCGTGATTCACTGAATATGATATAAAGGGGATGATCAAGACCAAAGAAACCACCATCAGTTATCGATTTATTTTTCAGAGCGAAAACGATCGAAGAAAAATATTATTTGTCCACTATAGTATCGATGCAGGGGAAGAAAACACTTTTGTTTTCCGTCACTTTTAGAGTCATCGTGCTCGATTTGGATTTGATAGTCTCCCCAAGAAATTTGAATTTTCAACTCAATTTTCCACAGTACAACTACAACGATGATAACAAGTATGAAAGTAGGTATTGGGAAGTTACTCAGTAAGTCGGGTTTTCAAGGTCCTTCTTCTCAATACTCTAGCATCACCCTCCTGGACTCTCCCGCAGCATCCCGCAACCTCCAATACTCTACTATCACCTCCCGTACTCTCTCCCAACTCCCTCTCCTCCCATAACCTCCCCCACATTCTACATACACAACATCTCACAACCTCCCCTTACATCCCTGTATGGCTATATCATCCCCTCCATCGAAATATAGTCTATTTGCTCTTTATTTCACAGAAATCGTCAAAATTGGTACATATTCAAGTTTGATGACCTCAGTCGTCTGCACCCTGAAAAACACTCATTTTTCAATCATAAACGAAAAAGGCGAATCCGTGTCTCAAATCGAGATTCCAATTCAAGAAGACAGACTCCACCCGCTCGTCGTACGATGCAAACCCGACACAAAAACCATCAACTCCTCACAAGTTTTGACATCAAAAATATCAATAGAAGAACGAAAATTCAACTACACAGTAAGAAAATTTCATTAACCAACCCAAAAAATGATCTTTTTCAGGTTGTCGTCAACCTTAAAGCGACAGTAAATTTTGCCAAATTCACCATTAAAAATAGAATCATCGATTTTGGCTGCGTTAGTCCAAGAAGGGAAACGCACCTTTCTTTGGAAGTTAAAAATAATTGCTCTTTCCCAGTCTATTTTTCATGGATATGGGAAACTCTGAACGTCATACCTCATAAAGAACCTTCGGTACTTTTTAACGCGAAAAGATTACAGGATAATGCAAATTATTTTGTAGAAATCTGTCAAATCAGGGCCTTCAAAGGTTAATGTGCCATCTAGTGTCGATGAGGTAAAATTTTCTCTTTCCAAAAATGAAAAATGCGATCAAAAGATTTAGAAATTCTCACTAGATTGAGCGCTTGCTTGTAGCCCAATCTAGTGGGTTTAAAACTAACTTAATTTTTGATTTTATTTTTTCTGAAGAGTGAGCCCTCTATGTACCTCTAAATGCACATTTTTAGTTACCTTCTGAAACTGCGTTGGGCGTAAAACCACAAATATCAGACACAGAGAGTTTGAGCGAAGCCAAAAATGAAATTTTGCCCAGTATAAGGCGGAAGACAGTTTCTACCGCAGTAAAATATAATAGGATTTTGAAATAAAATTAAAATGATATTACAGCCATTGAAAAGGAAGAAAAAAGTGAAAAGAGGTTCGAAAAAACCGTCGAAAACAACGCCAGCGAAGAAATGGAATGTCGAAAATATTTTTGATGATCCGGACCCAGAGTTGACGACTAGTAGATTGGTTCGTAAAAAAATGTCACCTGCGTGGGGAGGACACATAATAATGGATGTTGAGGCCACATGGGGATGGATATGGAGACCAACCATCACTGGATGTGGAGGCCACCTATCGATGGATGTGGAGGCTACCTATCGCAGGATGTGGAGGCCACCTGTCGTTGGACTTGGAGGCCACCTATCGATGGATGTGGAGGCCATCTATCGCTGGATGTGGAGGCCACCTATCGCTGGATGTGGAGGCCACCTATCGCTGGATGTGGAGGTCACCTATCGCTGGATGTGGAGGCCACCTATCTCTGGATGTGGAGGCCACCTATCGATGGATGTGGAGGCCACCTATCGATGGATGTGGAGGCTACCTATCGCAGGATGTGGAGGCCACCTGTCGTTGGACTTGGAGGCCACCTATCGATGGATGTGGAGGCCACCTATCGATGGATGTGGAGGCCACCTATCGCTGGATGTGGAGGCCACCTATCGCTGGATGTGGAGGCCACCTATCGATGGATGTGGAGGCCACCTATCGCTGGATGTGGAGGCCACCTATCGATGGATGTGGAGGCCACCTATCGCTGGATGTGGAGCCACCTATCGATGGATGTGGAGGCCACCTATCGCTGGATGTGGAGCCACCTATCGATGGATGTGGAGGCCACCTATCGATGGATGTGGAGGCACCTATCGATGGATGTGGAGGCCACCTATCGATGGATGTGGAGGCCACCTATCGATGGATGTGGAGGCCACCTATCGCTGGATGTGGAGGCCACCTATCGCTGGATGTGGAGGCCACCTATCGATGGATGTGGAGGCCACCTATCGCTGGATGTGGAGGCCACCTATCGATGGATGTGGAGGCCACCTATCGATGGATGTGGAGGCCACCTATCGATGGATGTGGAGGCCACCTATCGATGGATGTGGAGGCCACCTATCGATGGATGTGGAGGCCACCTATCGATGGATGTGGAGGCCACCTATCGATGGATGTGGAGGCCACCTATCGATGGATGTGGAGGCCACCTATCGATGGATGTGGAGGCCACCTATCGCTGGATGTGGAGGCCACCTATCGCTGGATGTGGAGGCCACCTATCGATGGATGTGGAGGCCACCTATCGATGGATGTGGAGGCCACCTATCGATGGATGTGGAGGCCACCTATCGATGGATGTGGAGGCCACCTATCGCTGGATGTGGAGGCCACCTATCGCTGGATGTGGAAGCCACCTATCGCTGGATGTGGAGGCCACCTATCGCTGGATGTGGAAGCCACCTATCGATGGATGTGGAGGCCACCTATCGCTGGATGTGGAGGCCACCTATCGATGGATGTGGAGGCCACCTATCGATGGATGTGGAGGCCACCTATCGATGGATGTGGAGGCCACCTATCGCTGGATGTGGAGGCCACCTATCGATGGATGTGGAGGCCACCTATCGCTGGATGTGGAGGCCACCTATCGCTGGATGTGGAAGCCACCTATCGATGGATGTGGAGGCCACCTGTCGTTGGACTTGGAGGCCACCTATCGCTGGTTGTGGAGGCCACCTATCGATGGATGTGGAGGCCACCTATCGATGGATGTGGAGGCCACCTATCGCTGGATGTGGACGCCACCTATCGCTGGATGTGGAAGCCACCTATCGATGGATGTGGAGGCCACCTATCGCTGGATGTGGAGGTCACCTATCGATGGATGTGGAGGCCACCTATCGATGGATGTGGAGGCCACCTATCGCTGGATGTGGAGGCCACCTATCGCTGGATGTGGAAGCCACCTATCGCTGGATGTGGAGGCCACCTATCGCTGGATGTGGAGGCCACCTATCGATGGATGTGGAGGCCACCTGTCGTTGGACTTGGAGGCCACCTATCGCTGGTTGTGGAGGCCACCTATCGATGGATGTGGAGGCCACCTATGGATGGAAGGGAGGCCACACTATGATTGATTTTAACGATTTATCCATCTTTTCAGACCGTAGCAATCCTGTATCCATTTTTTTCCAAATATAAATACGACGAAGAATCATGCTATTCGCTATTACCGTCAAAACCGTTGACAAAATCGATCATCGATGTAAGAAACATTTTTGTCCGCACCATTTCGACTTTTTTCCTCAGATTGTAACGATAAACCCGATGTTCGGATACGTCGCCCCGAAAGAAAGCGTCGTTTTCGACGTCTACTTCATGCCGCCGTCGCCGTTGGACGTTTCGGGCGTCGCTTCCTGCATCCGGACCGACGGATACCGAGACACCATCGAAATCGCCGGATCGTGTCGCAACGAAATCGACCTCGAACTCCCACAAATTTTCGACTTCGGCTACAAAGTACAGAATTTAAAAAATTAATTTTTTTTTTTTTAAATTCAAATAGCCATACTGTGAACTCTGGGATGGCAAAATAATCCTTAAAAATAACGAAGACTTTTGGATAAGCTACGATTTATGCTTCGAGTCGGAGATCATCGACTCCTTAATATTCGAAAAGGCAGGAAAATGCTTTTTCTCGCCCTTAAAAGGAGTCGTCAATTCTCACGAAAAAGCTGAAATTACAGTCAAAGTTTTTCCTGGAATCCCTCGAGAAATCAACCATCGCGTTCGAATCCTTGTAAGAATTTTCTTTTTAAAGAATTTTTGACTTTTAAAGGTCTGCGATACGTTTAATTTTAACGTGGACGTGGTCGGAAAAGCCGTTCCGGTCGGATTGACGGTGGATTTGCCTTTTGAAGAAGTTACAGGTCTACCTGTGGAACAATTTTATGCCGGAATATCAAATCTTGTGTATGAACAAAATGGGGATTCCGTGAACGAAAGCATGTTGGAAATCTGCGTCAGAAACCCTGAAGACATTACGTGGGAGTTCGTCCAGTATGAGGTACCTAAAAGGATGAAAGTCCAACAATCTTGGACCTTGAACGGTTTTTGACAAAAATTTACAGGACGTACCAACATTGAAAGAAATCGACAAAGCGAATCATCTAGCTCTATCCTCGTTGTACGCTTCGAAATTCCCATGTTGGGTCATCAATCACGCATTGGACAAATCGAAACCCGAAAATCTTCCCAATTTCCGAACAATTGGCTACATTTTAGGTATTTTAAATCAATTTTAGGGCAAAATTTATCATTTTTTAGACTTCGATCACACATTATTGGATACGGAGACCAAAAAATCGATAACATTGTTCAACAATTGTCGCCTACCTGTCAAATTCATTTTGACGGTTTTCCGAGATAAATATGAGTTGAAAAATTTGGGTTTTAAGATGAGCCAAAATTTTGATAGTTTGAACCCTGGCGAGGAAAAAGCGATCGAAGTATCATTGTATCCGAAATCAAAAATAATAGGAAAACTTGCTTACTCGCTACCTCTTGAGATTAAAATGGAAGTTAAAGTAAGAAGCTGACAAAAACGTCTGTAACGTCCACGATTTTTGACCGATTTTATCGATATTTATACCGTTGGAAAGGTATTTTAAAGAGCTTTCTAACGATAAAAATATCGATAAAATCGGACAAAAATTGTGGAAGTTACGAGCATTTTAATGTCCGGTCATAAAATCGTCAATGGTAGGGTGAGGGAATCCGGAGGTCACAAGTTCAATTCTCTTCCCCGGATTTTCAAAAACGTCAATTTAGAAACCAAAATTAACCAACCAGCATTTTTCAGGTATTTTGTGGACCAATAATCCCCATAACGATAAAAACAGACATAACGTTACCCTACCTCGTTTATCCCGAAACTGTCGACTTTGGACCTATAAAATGTGGGCAAAAGAAAATTATAAAGGTTCACATAAAAAATGAGTAAGTTTTGCAAATTCCTCGTGCGAAAAAGGTGTCTTATCCACACTTTTTTTTAACTTTAAAGGGGTTCTGCACCCGCTTTTTGGACTCCGCTGATCAAAAATGTGTTCAAAAAAGAGAAAAATGATAAAGCGATCAAAGAAATTGGAGAACCTTTTTCTCTAAGCAATATTGAGTCGATAGAGACACATCCCAAGGACGAAACCATTTTAGAAATATCTTTTGAACCAAAAAACCAAGTAAATTGTTCAAAATCTTTGATTTATTAATTTTGTAATTTTTTAAGGGAAATTATAAAGGCGAATTTCATTTATTGGTGGAGTCAAACAGCGACGTTTTCTTTGTAAAATTGAAAGGGAAAGCTATTGAGCCAAAAGTCGACATCGACAAGAAAGTTCTAGATTTTGGTCGTGTAGTCCCATATCAAAGCATTTTCGAAAAAACTGTGACCATAACCAATCCTTGTCCTTTTCCAGTCGAAGTTTTTTCACCACAAGTCGACCTGTAAGCTCTTATTGGATAAATTGATCTTTAATAGCATTCCAGGCAATATCAAATTGAACAAAAAATAATCAAAAGTGTCCTCCAATATTTTAAAACTGACAAATTTTATGTGCCGAGCTCATTTTATGAATCGTCGATGACTGAAGATTTTGTTAAATTGTACGATATGATTGTGGAGGAGGAAAGAAATTTATTACACAAAGAAAACAAAGGAGAAGAAATAAGCGGTGAATCTGCGAAGGACAATGAAAACATAAGTAATGAAAATAAAAGGCCTGGTTGCAAAGGTGGCGCTACCGACGGATTTTTTCATGAACTATTTTTTAAAGATGTTCCTGCGATCGAAAAGGAACTGAAAGCAGATTTTTTGAAATTTCAAGAAAACACCGAGGAGGAATTTGACTGTAAAAACTGTTCGCTGATTGTCGCTATTGGAGCCCCAAAAACCGACCATGTTCGAATCGTAAACAAAATGGCGGCGAAATTAAAGGCAAAAGTACAATCCCTTGATAGCCTAATAATGGAAGAAATTGCCCTTGGAACGAGCCCAATTGCTGTCGAAATCCGTGGACTGGTCAACCTCGCCTTTCTCAACTTTTTATCTCGAAACCCAAATTTCGTCCATCCATCCAAACTCGTCGGAATACAAATGGACTCAGAAAAATTCAATTCTTGTAAAAAACTAAAAATTAACTCCAATTTATCTTCGATTTTAGTGAAAGACTGGGAGAAAAAGGACATCGTTAAGACCAAAGTTGAAATTTTAGTTCAAGATCAAAGGCAAGATAGGAAATCAAAAATGAAAAACAAAACCGAAAACATGGAGGACGAAATCGAAAATTTATATTCACAAAGTTTCGTCCTCTCAGCCTCTAATTGGCGCGATCCGACATTTTTATCTATCTCCCCCGAACTTCTCATCGATTTAATTAGAAAAAGGTAATTCGAGCTTTTCTCACGAGAGGAAAAAAATTATCCCTTAAAAAACTTCTGTAACTTCCACAATTTTTGACCGATCTCATCGATACTTATACCGTTAGAAAGCTTTTTCAAAGAGCTACAAAAATTGAAATTTCCCATCCCTCAAAAATGAGAAATAGAAAATTCGTTCCTAATGTAAAAATCTTCAGAGTTACAAAAATGGCATCTGACGGCCTTATTGTGGAGCAGCTTATTGGACATTTTGTCAAAGATTTATTGACAGGAGCGAAAATAATGGGAGAGATTGGAAAATCGATGAAAAACTTGCATTTTATCATTATTCACAATACACACGAGGCCATAAAAGCGCATAAACAATTTATTAAACTTAAAGAAAGTTGGTATTCCTTTAAAAAACATTTTTTTTTAATTTTTATTTAGCTCAAGAAAAAGAAAGCTACACGACGAAGAGATTTCAGGAAATAGTGGCCATGAGTCCTCAGGAGTTTAGAACCTTGGAAGATGACGATGGGAAAAATTATTTGAACGAATTAACGCATAGATTTAGAAAATGTCATGGGATACGTGAAGTAGGATTTTTGAAAAATATTTTTTGATGTGAAGCTTTTGTTAAGAGTAAACCGAAATCGCAGCGTGGGTCTCCTTCAATATTGAAAAATACAGAAAAAGCAGTTACCGTTGAAAGGTTGAGCTCGAAAAAGAAAAAAGTAAAAGTTCAGAAAATAAAATCTTCGGAAATGAAAATCGTGATGAGGTCGCCAAGTGTTAAGGAACCAGAAATTGATGGTAGGTTAACAGATTTTGGAATTATTTTCTTTGAGTGAGGAGGAACCAGTTTAATTCATCATTCATGGCATCTGGGCTTTGAGGGCTTAGGCTACTACAACCAAACCAACCTTTGAGTGTTGCAGGCTTAGGCTACATTCTACCAAACCATCAAATCCTTTGGGTATTGCGGGCTTAGACTACATTCTACCAAACCATCAAATCCTTTGGGTATTGCGGTCTTATGCTAACTACAAGGTCAACGCCTCGGCGAAAATTTCGCCGGTAAAAACCTTAACGGTATGAGTCTGAGTCGTTTCTTAGGGGAATAGGGAGGAAAGTCGCTTGTGGATTGCAAAATGTTGGAGGAAACTCGGAGGATCTACGCGGTGGTGTATGGCTCGCTCGCCACGACTCGCTCGCAGAGAGAGACCCCGGGAGGAGACCCGGGACGCTCGCTCGCCACGACTTGCTCGCTGAGGGGGACAGGAGGGGTGACCCGTGGATGAGGGGGGGACCCCGAGGGGCGCTCGGCTCGCCACGACTCGCTCGCTGGGGGAAGGGAGACACCGAGGGGCTGACCCCGAGGGTAGGGGGACCCCGAGGGGAGGGGGGACCCTGAGGCGGAGGGGGGGCACCCCGGGGGGAGGGGAGGGGGACCCCGGGACGCTCGCTCGCCACGACTCGCTCGCTGGGGGAAGGGAGTGGTGAGAACTCGGAGGATCTACGCGGTGGTGTGGTGTTTTACCATGCACGCGGATCACCTGAAACTCGACGATGCATCAAGGATGAACCGATGCTAAAATCGCAGAGAGTCGAATAAACCATAAACTTTTCTCAAAAAATTCGAAAAATTTCCAAAAAACCACAAAACCAAATTGACTTCGAAATCCCTAAAGCTTAAAGTCTCAGAAAAAATTGTATGAAATGGATATCGTCATAAAGTTTGTCCCAAATGCCTGAAAAACGCGTCAGAAGTCAAAACACGTGTTAGGTGCTCGATTGGCCACTTTCGCTTGAGTTCGGCAGACAAAAAAATTCGCCAAAAATCGAGAAATCGAGATATTAAAGTTCCGTAAAAGGATTTAGAAACTTAAGTAGAGTCACTAACACTTGTTTAGATAGATATAACATAAAAACATTAAGAAGACGGCAAAACAAACGAAATCCGACGACGAATGTCAAAACTTTTCCACAAAACGGCCTATAACTCGGCCATTTCCTCACACCGATTTTCTAAAGATTTTTTTTTCCTGAAGCCTCTTTAAATTCTCTAATAGGAATGTAAAATTTGAGTGTGGGGTTTTATGTCATCCTGCAAGATATTTTAATCCGAAGGGGAAACGCGAAAATCACTTTTTTCTTCTAAATTCTCTATACGCCAAACTAATAGAATTTCGACGATCGGAGACCGGATTTTCGAAAGATCTCGCTAAAATGAAGCTATGAAGGTGGTCCTGTATTTTTGCGATTTTTTTGGAGTTTAGCCAGAATTCAAAGTGCGACAAGAGCAAAAACGTCGAAAACGGCCAAAACGGCGGTTTTTTTAAAGCCTAGCGGGCGAACCACCATCGTCGGAGCCCACACATTTTCCCGTATAAGCTAGCGATTTTGCACTGTTTTAAAAAAAACCGGGGGTCGCTAGCGCAATCACAGAGCCCTCCAGAGGTTTTTGAAGGTCGAAATCCGATTTTTGATCCTCCTAGGTATGTGTGTTAGCTAAATATATATAGGGGATTAAACCATCAAATCATTTGAGCATTGCGGGCTTAGCCTACATTGGTATTGTGAGCCCTTGGGGCAGATTTTTCGTCAAAAAACCCCAAATCGTTGTTTTAAGAGCCAAATTTTCGTCAAAAACCTCGAAATCGACATTTATAAAGCCAAATTTTTGTTTTAAAAAAACCTCAAAATGAACTTTAAAGAGACAATTTTTCGTCAAAAACCTCAAAATCATGGTTTTAAGAGCCGATTTTTCATCAAAGAACCTCAAAATCAACATTTCAAAACTCCAATTTTCGTCAAAAACCTCAAAATTAACATTCAAAACTTTTTTTAGGGGGGGGGGGGGGCAAAGGTTTTCAATTTTTATAAGGGGGCGCACTGTGAAAGAGTTTGGGAAACTCTGTACTAAACCATCAAACCCTTTGGGTATTGCGGGCTTATGCTACATTCTACCAAACCTTCAAAGCATTAGAACTTAGCGTGCATAGACTAGGTCGCTTAGAGGGCATTTAAAGGGATATGTTAAGGATTGAGAAAGTTATCGTAGCAGCAACTCCAGACAAAATGAACTAAAATATTCCGTAGCAATGTCCAAGGAGTTTGAAGAATTCGAATTTCAACTTGGCGAACTATACGATTATATAGGCTTCTCAACCAAAAGAGCGGTAACTTACATAATTTCTAAAACTTCAAAAACCCTCAATCCTTTCCAGAATCCGATCCTCTCACCAATTCCTCTAAAAAAGTCAAAAAAAGAAAAAAAGAAATCGAGCGTCATGGACGTACGAAAAGATAAAGAAAACGTAAAATTTCATCAAAAATGGACAAAAAAAAATTATACAATTTTTTAGAACATCCACACTTGGATAATAACCCATCCTTGGAGAGCTGATGTAAATGCTTTGGAAGAACTTTGTATGAATTTTGCAGAAAACAAAATTTTTATCGATTCCTTAGGTAAAACTATATTTCTAGTAACAATAGTTACTGTATTCTTTAGGAAAAAATTATACAATCGAGAAACCCAAGCCTAATTCTGAAACTTTATTTTGTGTTGAGGCTTCCACACCTTCTACTTTTGCAAAAAACGAGCATCCTTTTACTGTTTTCCTTGAGGATTATGAATCCTACATTTTTTTCAACGAGCTACAGCATTTATCGAGTCGTTTTGAAAGTAAAACGAAATTCTTTTTCTCGGTTTAACACTTTACAGGGAGGGAGGAGACAGCAAATTATGAACGGACGAGGATACGCCTCGAGCCTGGCGAAGAGACTCGATTAAAGGTTGTCTTTCAGCCGAAAAAAGTCGAAAGATACTACGACGAGTTCGACATCATGGTGGCCGGATGGGAAAACTCAAGGCAGACAGTGACATGCCAAGCGGTCTGCGACTCCCCAAGGATCAATGACGATTTTGAATCCATTTGCCCAAAAGCTATCAAAGCAATCGGCCCAGTATACGAAAAGGATTTAAAACAATTAAATTTTGGGCCTACTTTTGTCTATTCGAATCCTACAATCCAAAGGTTCAATTTTTAAAAACCAAAATTATAATAAAATTTTGCAGTCCACATTTGCATCCTGTCGAACTTAAATTCTATAACGTCTCAGAGCTTCCTATATCAATTTTATTCAGCTTTAAAGGCTTGGCAGAGTCACCTTTTTCACCTTCACCTAACGAATTACACATCCAAGTAGTTTAAATAGAATTTTTGTTTTAATTTTTGATAGCCGAAAGAATATGGATATTTGACGGTTTTCGCCAGGCCGACGCATTCTGGCAATTATGCGGACGAGTTGATTATTTCGATTAAAGATAATCCGGAAATATTGAAATTGAAAGTGAGTTTAAGTTTTTGTACTTTTTATAAGCTAAAAGTATGAAAAGATGGTCGGAGAAGGGATAAGGCCTGATGTGGAATTAGTCCCGTCGAGTATAGCCATTGATGATGTGCTCATTCATGATAGTAAATCTGTGAACGTCACCATTAAGAATAGGACGAAACTTCCGTTGATATGGGAGCTCCAGAGAGTTCATAAGCAGCTTAAATGGGCGAAAGTCGAAGGGAGCTTGAAACCGTCGGAAAAGGACGTCACGTCTGTCCAGTATACGCCTTTTGTCGAAGAAAATGAACATTCGGAAGCGTTTTTTGATGTAAGAATTTTTATTTGGAAATATCGTATAGGCTCAAATGGAAGGGTGCTCAGCAAAATCTAGGGGTGTGGGGATGAAAGTTAGGAAAATAGTAGTAAAAATTATGGTTCCACTTTCCACCACCTTCCCGATCCTCCCCCACCACCTCCCACTCTCCCGTCACCTTCCCCACACGCCTCCCCATCCTCCCACTCTCCGATTGTTTTCCTCACCCTACTCCACTGACCCCCACACTCCCATCGCCTTCCCCACCTTCTCCTACTCTCCCATCACCTTCCCCACCCGCCTCCCCATCTTCCCACTTTTCCATTGTTTTCCTCACCCTACTCCACTGACACCCACACTCCCATCTCCTTCCCCGTCCTCCTCCATATCCTCACACTCTCCCATCTAATTCCCCACCATCTCCTACTCTCCCATCACCTTCCCCATCTCCTCCTACTCTCCTTTCACTTTCCCCACCTCCTCCTACTCTCCTTTCACCTTCCCCACCTCCTCCTACTCTCCCACCACCTTCCCCACCTACTCCTACTCTCCCATCACCTTCCCTACCTCCTCCTACTCTCCCATCACCTTCCCCATCTCCTCCTACTCTCCCACCACCTTCCCCACCTCCTCCTACTCTCCCATCACCTTCCCTACCTCCTCCTACTCTCCCATCACCTTCCCCATCTCCTCCTACTCTCCCACCACCTTCCCCACCTCCTCCTACTCTCCCATCACCTTCCCTACCTCCTCCTACTCTCCCACCACCTTCCCCATCTCCTCCTACTCTCCCACCACTTTCCCCACCTCCTCCTACTCTCCCATCACCTTCCCCACCTCCTCCTACTCTCCCATCACCTTCCCTACCTTCTCCTACTCTCCCATAACCTTCCCCACCTTATCCTACCCTCCCATCACCTTCCCCACCTTCTCCTACTCTGACATCACCTACCCCACCTTCCCCTACTCTCCCATAACCTTCCCCACCTCCTCCTACTCTCCCTTCACCTTCCCCACCTTCTCCTCCTCTCCCGTCACCTTCCCCACCTTCTCCTACTCTCCCATCACCTTCCCCACCTTCTCCTACTCTCCCATCACCTTCCCCACCTCCTCCCGCTCTCCCATCATATTCCCCACCTCCTCCTACTCTCCCATCACCTTCCCCAACTCCTCCTACTCTCCCCTCACCTTCCCCACCTCCTCCTACTCTCCCATCACCTTCCCCATCTCTCCCAATGTCTTCCCCCCCTACTCCACCGGCCTCCACTCTCCCATCACCTTCCCCATCCTCCCTCACATCCTTCCACTCACCCATCCTCTTCCTTTCACTACTCCACTTTTTTCCAGATTTATTTTCGAAAAAAAGATTTGATTTGCAAGATGAAGCTTCCTATACGATTTTCTTCCTGTAACATTCTGGTGGACGTGTTGTCCAGCGAAGGTACGCAAACGTTAGATTTCGGATCGGTATGGGTCGGGAAAGCGAAAGAATGTAAATTTTCAATTCACAACCGTGGAAAGTCGACATTGAGGTGGAAAATTCGAATACCAACCGCCTCGAAAAAAGACATAATCGAAATCGAAAAAGTTCTAAGCTTCGATTTCAAAAGCGGAAAACTCTTCCCGAACAGAGGAGTCGACGTCACAGTCACAGCTTGCAGTCAGCTCGCCCTCAAACTGACCAAACACTGCGTCTTCTTTATCCAAATTTTATTCAAAGATTCCGACCAAATCATCGCCGAAATTCCAATCTACGCCAACCTAGAAATCGGCCATTCCAAGTAAAATAGCCACCAGGAGCATTAATTTAACAACTTTCAGATACACTATATCGCCTTTCACCGAATATAATTTCGGGCCGACAGAAATATTTCAGAAAAAGACCTATTTGCTCTTTGTCACCAACACTGGGCCTTTTCCATTCGACTACACTTTTCGACAAAGCAAAACCGACTGTGGCGACAATGTCAAGTCGATCAACACTTCGGACCTGATGGCTTTAGTCAATTTTTCAAACGAATCTCTAAAGTGGCAATCGATAGTTCCAAAACGAGTAATTTCTCCAACACGATTATTTTGATTCACGCAATTTTTCAGAAAAAACGAATAAAGTCGAGAAGGTTGAGTTATAGGTCATCGGGTCATAAATCGGCAAAGAGGCACTTAGTCGAATCAGCTCCACCAATCGAAATCGAAGATCCAACACTCGAATAGTAAAAATTCAATCTACTTCTACATGTTCTCACTCAAATTTCAGCGATTTTGGCAATTTTGAGCTCATAAACTTCGAAGGAACTCTCCAGCCTGGAGAAACAGTCAACGTCGAAGTCAAGTTTCATCCCATTGAAGAAGGAAACATCAAAGATGTAAATTTATTTAAAAAAAAAATTAATAAAATTGCTTTCAGGTTTTAGAACTTTATGTCGACTCGGCGGAAACTTCGCAGAAAGTGACCCCGATAAAATTGCTCGGGGAAGGATGCCTTCCAAAAATCAGCACGGCGGACACCATCATGTTTAAACACCTACATTTGGCCACCAACTACAAAGAAATAGAATCTTTCAAGAAATTCGTAAGGTTAATCCATTGGACAATGTAATAATGCTATCAGGGTATGCCTTTTGCTGTCTATCACAAATCGCTGTGCACGATCGAATTTTTCAACACGGTCGTCGGAACAAGCCATGAAGAATATGTCGAGTTGGAAAATTTCGGCTTGGTCTCCGCCCGTGTAAAATGCAGCATTTACAACAGCACGGAGAACGTTTTTAACTTCGAGAACGACTCGACCCAAAAGACTATCACGGTCGATCCTTCCCCGTCGCATAAACTCGCTATCAAGTTTTCACCCAAAAGTGTCCAGGTTGGTGCATAGCTGACTAGAAAAAAAAATCTCTTTTTAGACAACAGAAGCAACACTAAACTTTACGATGTCTTTGCTGCCACCTTTGCGCGAAGTCGAATGCAATATTAAGTTAAAAGGTTCGGGAAACGTACCGCAAGTTGTTTTTCTAAATCTGGATGAGACGAATCCGGAACTTAACGTCGGAACAGTGATTGTGGGATCGTCAATTGTTGAGATTTGCTCTTTTAAAAACGTCGGAAAAGTTGTCGCAAAAGTAAGGATGAATAGGCTAGTGTGTCCAAAAGGGTGGCGATCAGGCAATCCAAAGGGTGGAGATCAGGGTATTAAAAAGGTGGCGATCAGGGTAATCAAATGGTGGCGATCAGGGTATCCAAAGGGTGGTGATCAGGGTATCCAAATGGTGGCGATCAGGGTGTCCAAATGGTGGCGATCATGGTATCCAAAGGGTAGGGATCAGGGTATCCAAATGGTGGCGATCGGGGTATCCAAAGGGTGGCGATCAGGGTATCCAAATGGTGGCGATCAGGGTATCCAAAGGGTGGCGATCAGGGTATCCAAAGTGTAGGGATCAGGGTAATCAAAGGGTGGCGATCAGGGAATCCAAAGGGTAGGGATCAGTGTATCCAAATGGTGACGATCAGGGTTTCCAAATGTTGGCGATCAGGGTATACAAAGGGTGGCGATCAGGGTATCCAAATGGTGGCGATAAGGGTATCCAAAGGGAAGCGATCATGGTATCCGAAGTTGGCGATCGGGGTATCCAAAGGGTACCGATCGGGGTATCCAAAGGGTGGCGATCAGGGTGTCCAAATGGTGGCGATCAGGGTATCCAAAGGGTGGCGATCAGGGTATCCAAAGTGTAGGGATCAGGGTAATCAAAGGGTGGCGATCAGGGAATCCAAAGGGTAGGAATCAGTGTATCCAAATGGTGACGATCAGGGTTTCCAAATGGTGGCAATCAGGGTATACAAAGGGTGGCGATCAGGGTATCCAAATGGTGGCGATCAGGGTGTCCAAATGGTGGCGATCAGGGTATCCAAAGGGAAGCGATCATGGTATCCGAAGTTGGCGATCGGGGTATCCAAAGGGTACCGATCGGGGTATCCAAAGGGTGGCGATCAGGGTGTCCAAATGGTGGCGATCAGGGTATCCAAAGGGTGGCGATCAGGGTATCCAAAGTGTAGGGATCAGGGTAATCAAAGGGTGGCGATCAGGGAATCCAAAGGGTAGGAATCAGTGTATCCAAATGGTGACGATCAGGGTTTCCAAATGGTGGCAATCAGGGTATACAAAGGGTGGCGATCAGGGTATCCAAATGGTGGCGATCAGGGTGTCCAAATGGTGGCGATCAGGGTATCCAAAGGGAAGCGATCATGGTATCCGAAGTTGGCGATCGGGGTATCCAAAGGGTACCGATCGGGGTATCCAAAGGGTGGCGATCAGGGTATCCAAATGGTGGCGATCAGGGTATCCAAAGGGTGGCGATCAGGGTATCCAAAGTGTAGGGATCAGGGTAATAAAAGGGTGGCGATCAGGGTATCCAAAGGGTAGGGATCAGTGTATCCAAATGGTGACGATCAGGGTTTCCAAATGGTGGCGATCAGGGTATACAAAGGGTGGCGATCAGGGTATCCAAATGGTGGCGATCAGGGTATTAAGGTATTCCGCACGCTTTTCCCTTTCCAACGTAGCAAGTCATGTCTGCAATGGTGCCCCTCAACTAGCAAAAACTTCCTTGACCTTATAGCCCAAAATATCATTGGCTCAAAAGCTTTTAATTTATAGGTCATGCTCGAACATATCATGGATAGTCATGTTTTTCATTTGACCATGTCGGCGAACGCTCATAAATTTTTGAAACACGCTCCACGTGATGGTAACGAAATTTTTAGAATAGCACTCCTATAGTTTGACAAAGGTTACCTTTTGGCCCCGATACTTTTCACGTTACCGGTCAACGAAAGGGTCGATGTTGAAGTAAAATATACACCGAAAGAAGAGAAACAAGAAACGTGTCGGATATTACTTCATGTCATACATAATCCTTACGAAAAGGTCGAAGTTCTTGTCAGAGGAAAAGGCGTCCGAAAAACCCTCACGATAGAGAATCTTCCTGTTTTTTCGTATTTGCCCGAAAGGGTGTCGGCGAAAAGCAAAGTTGTGCAAGAAATGCATACTTTCCAGCTTGATTTCGAGCCGTGTCTTCTCGGGATGGCGAAAAAAGCGAAGATTGTTTTAAAAAACAACCGGGCGGAGGCTCTTCGAGTCCTTACTCCTGCTCATAAAGATCTTCAGTTCGTTCCAAGACTCGTAACTATAGAGGGATATTCGAGTTTTGATCTTTTTGTCGTCTTTTTAGGAAAAAAAGAAGGCGTCTTGACGGTAAATTTGGTTAATAAAACAGTTTCAAACATTTTTATAGGATATTTTGGTTCTAAAATACAAAATTGTTCCTGCAGAAAGCGAGATTTCCGTTTCAACTTCATTGCAGGACAGAAAATTTTCAGAATTAATCCATCGACAAAGCGTTTTGAGGTAAGGTGATGTCTTTGGCTCGTCGTCCGTCTTAAAATGAGGAATTTTGTATCAGGAGGAGGTTAGATTAAGTGGGGGGTTAAGGGGCGTGGTTTCACGTGGTAGTACGAGGGGGAAGTTTGAGGGGGGAGTTTGAGGGTGAGTTTAGGGAGGGGTAGTTTGAGGAGGTGAAAGAGGGGGTGAAAAAGGGGTGGAAAAGGGGTAGAAAGGGGTGGAAATGGGGAGGAAAAAGGAGTGGAAAGGGGGTGGAAAAGGAGTAGAAAAGGGGTAGAAAAGGGGTGGAAATGGGGTGGAAAAAGGGGCGGAAAAGGGGTAGAAAAGGAGTGGAAATGGGGTGGAAAAGGGGTGGAAAAAAGGTGGAAATGGGGTGGAAAAGGGGTGGAAATGGGGTGGAAATAAGGTGGAAAAGGGGTGGAAATGGGGTGGAAAATGAGGTGAAAAGGGGAGGGATTTGTAGAAATGGGGTGAAAAAGGGGTGGAAAAGGGATGGAAATGGGGTGGAAATGGGGCGGAAAAAGGGGTGAAAAAGGGGTGGAAATGGGGTGGAAATGGGGCGGAAAAAGGGGTGAAAAAGGGGTGGAAATGGGGTGGAAAAGGGGATGAAAAAGGGGTAGAAATGGGATGTAAAAGGGGTGGAAATGGGGTGGAAAAGGGGTGGAAATAAGGTGGAAAAGAGGTGGAAATGGGGGTGGAAATGGGGTGGAAAAGGGGGTGGAAATGGGGGTGAAAAAGGGGTGGAAATGGGGTGGAAATGGGGTGAAAAAGAGGTGGAAATGGGGTGGAAATTGGGTGGAAAGGGGATGGAAATGGGGTGGAAATGGGGTGAAAAAGAGGTGGAAATGGGGTAGAAAAGGGGTGGAAATGGGGTGGAAAAGGGGTGGAAATGGGGTGGAAAAAGGGGCGGAAAAGGGGTAGAAAAGGAGTGGAAATGGGGTGGAAATGGGGTAGAAATGGGATGTAAAAGGGGTGGAAATGGGGTAGAAATGGGATGTAAAAGGGGTGGAAATGGGGTGGAAAAGGGGTGGAAATAAGGTGGAAATGGGGGTGGAAATAGGGTGGAAAAGGGGGTGGAAATGGGGTGAAAAAGAGGTGGAAATGGGGTGAAAAAGAGGTGGAAATGGGGTGAAAATTGGGTGAAAAGTGGGACGGAAAGGGAGTTTTTCGAGATGCGTTTCTTGCACTATGCATATCATTTCAGCGTCGGACAATTCAATTCATTGGCTTCTCCTTCCAACGAGCCCGAACAACGATTTGCCGAAATAAAGGAAAAAGAAGAAATCATCAAACTCTCAATAACCGCAAACTGTTCACCCATAAAAATGGATGTTTCTACCAATAAAATTCATTTCCCAGAAACAATCATGTTCGAGGTAAAAGACAAATAAGCAAACATAATTTTTTTTTTCTTTAGACCAACTTCGGTGTAATTTTTCTCAAAAATTCCGGCCTCGTTCCGCTCGAATATAAAATAGAAATCGTAGAAGAAAAGCAAAATTTATGGGACCCGACCATCGACTGGCACATCTCGATGAGCGAAGACGGATACCAATTTTTGACCAAATATAAAAATTTAGATTCGCCCATTCCTAGCGTTACGATGAGCGAAGAAAACCTCAAACGTATCACGAAACCAAAGCCTCTCGATAAACACACAATAAGTAAGAAAAAAAAAAGCTTAAAACATCATAAAATCAGAAAAAATTCTTCCCGACGAAATTTTAAACGAGGAAACCAAATGCGATTCGGATTTTATAAAGATGGACGAAAGTTTGATGAACTGCTTCCCTTTTCTGAGCGATTCTTCTCAAATTTATGCTGAATCTTCTTCCGACGTCGCCTTCGAAATCGAGCCCAAAACGGGCATTTTAGACCCAGGAAGGTACAAAACAATCAGAGTCAAATTTTCTCCTCATTTCGTCAACGATTACACAGCCAAAGTTATAATCAGGTAAATCGAAATCGAATGGTTTTATATCAAAGTTAAACTTAAAGCATGAAATATCCTGAATCTGAAGAAGAATTCGTTCCATTCAAAGAAGTCAATTTATTCGGACCTAGTTCAGCTTCAATTTGCCATATTCTGCATAAAGAATCGGTCTACGAAAGGTTCGAAAAATATCCAGAATCTACACGAGCTATCGAAATCATCACATATGGAGTCGGAAAGACTTTTATAAAGTAAACCTATTACATTTTAACCAAATTAAATGAATTTTTAGAAAATTCTTACTGATGAATCCGACGAAATTTTCGTACAAGTTTAACTGGAAGAATGATTCAAAAGATGGCAAAATGACGTTTAGCTGTAATCAATCGTCGGGTGAAGTTAAGCCATTTTCTGTCGCAGAAGTAAATTTTTGAGAGATGCCTTAAGATTCTATTGGGTTTTAGGTTAATTTTAATTTTATGCCAAGAGATTATGGGACATATCGTTCGCTTTGGACACTTTATTTGCCATCCTTTTGTCTAAACCAGCCGATACTTTTTGTCGGAAAGAGTTTAAAACCGAATGTTTACTTTTCGCCGCCTGTTTTAAAACTGACGCCTGGACCTATTGGGGTCGAAAGATACGGAGAAGCTAGACTAATCAACGAAGAAAGGTTTCCAGTCGATTTTATAATCGATGAAAAATCGCTGTGCGTCAATAAGGAGCAATCGTTTGAAGTTAGCCCTATGGAAGGGACAGTAAAGGCACAGTCTGAACAATATTTCAGGTATGGATTGCTTGGAACAAAATATTGATTTTTTGTCTTCAGAATTTATGTGAAATCAAGCACTGCTGAAGAATTAAAATATGAAGTTAAGGTGAAGGTTGCGAAATTTAAAGAGCCCCTTGTGTTATATGTGGAAGGGAAATTTTACGATTTGGATTGCACGATCGTTTGTTTGATGAATCAAAATCAACTTCAGACGATGAAGACTAACTACATTGATATCGGAAAAGTAGGAAAATCAAATAAATTATGGGCTACAGGGAGGAAAGGCGATTAAGGACCCCCTAAGGGAGGGATTGTTGGAAAGGGAAGTGACGACATTTCTCCTAGTATGTACCCACTAAGGACAACCCTCTTCAGAATACCCTTCCTCAGTCAACTCCGAACTATACTCTTCAAACTACCCCCTAAGGCCTAAGGACTACCTCCTCCGACTACCAAGAATACCCCCTAAAGCCTACTACTCAGACTACCCCCTCAAATTACCCCCTAAGACTAGCCCAATGACTACCCCCTCAAATTACCCCCTCATACTACCCCCCTCAATTTGACCCCTCAGGCTACCCAAAAGACTATCCTCTCAAATTGCCCCCTTAGACTACCCTCCTCAGACTACCCCAATGACTACCCCCCTCAAATTACTGCTTCAGGTCACCCCCACCCCCCTCAATTTACCCCCTCAAACTACCCAAAAACTAACCTAAAGACTACCCCCTCAAATTACCCACTAAGACTAGCCAAATGACTACCCCTCTCAGATTACCTCTTCAAATTACCCCCTCATACTACCCCCCTTGATTTACCCCCTCAGACTACCCAAAAGTCAACTCCCTATAAATTACCCCCTAGGACTAACCCCTGAGACTACTCTTTTCACAGACTACCTCTTGGCCCTCACTACCCCTTGGACTACCCCCAAAGACTACCTCACAGACTACCCACCTCAGGATACCCCCTAAGGCCTACCGTTCAGACTAACTCCCTCATTAACCCCCTAAGACTAGCCCCATGGACTTTCCCCTCAAACTACCCCAAAGACTACCCCCTTTAAAAGTTTAAACTTCCTCCTCCAACTACCCTCTAGGCCCTAAGACCTACTACATACTCAGACTACCCCCCTCAAATTACCCCCTCAGACTACCCTAATGACTACCCCCTCAGACTACCCCCTAGTACCAGTAACACCTTCAGAATAACCTTTCCTGACATAATAACTAATAAGTAATAAGGTTATCTAACCTCCCCCACCAAAACTACCCAAACTACCTAATTTTTCACGTAGGTAATTTTTTTTTTTTTTTTTTTTAGGTTCCAGTCAAAGTTCCAGTCCAAATCGAATTTTTAGTCGTAAACTACAGCGAAAAAATGATAACTTTTGCTTGGAATTACGATAAATCAAAAGCAGAAAACTTTTCTTTAGAAGTCGAGCTTGATAGTCACACGACGTTGAGTCCACACTCAAAGCGAGTCCTGAGCAACGTTTTCATTCCAACGAAAGTTATTCAAATTTCAGATTTCCAAATGATTTTTAAGGTATTTGGTTTTAAAAAACTATAGTTTTCACCTGCCTAAAAGGGGCTAAAACCTTTGGATTTTTCTTTATAGGAACTGATCCAAGTAGATCAGTGCAGCGAGACAGGTCCCTCCCCCTACTAACCCATCCGACATGACCCACCAACTTCATAACAAATTTCTAGACCGATCAAGGCTCTGAGTTCGTCTTAAACATCAACGGAATCGTCACAAAGCCGACGTTTGACTTCAGTTTCAAACATTTCAATTTCGGACCCTGTTTAGTCCAAAAAACGAATACAATAGTGAACAAAACGACTTTGAAGTTTATAAACAAAAGCAGAGATCAATTACTGTCAGTATGCCATTTAGTTTTACCTTTATATAAACTTTCATTTGACAGAATTGAAAAGATAACGCACGATAAGCCATTTTTGAATGTTATTTTGACCGAAAATATCGTCCCGGCTCATAAAACTGTGGATATAGTGATCGAATTCGTGCCTAAAAAGGCAATCAAGTATAACAATGTGGTGGATTTTGTTGTGAATGGTGTTTACCATTCGACGGTCGAGATATCAGGAGAGGGAGTCCTGATGGAGGTGAAGCCGGTCAATCCGGGAGGGACGCTTGTCAAAATTGAGGATGTTTTGGTCGGAACAAGTCAGACAAAGACGAGGCAGATCGTGAACAACAGCGTCGTCCCTCTTCATCTTTCTTTGGCAGCCGAAGGAATGAAATCCGTTAAAATCGAACCGAGCGATATTTTCACGATGAAGCCCAACCAAACGAAAATCATTTCGATAACGTACAGCCCTAATGTCAAAGAAGCAGTCTCAAGTCAAGTGAGTGTCCCCAGCAGGGGGCGTAACGGGATGTACACGAGGTTTCCAAATTGGAGAAGTTTTATTACTCTCCCATTTGGTAACGAATCACTGAATGTACGCTTAAACAGTGTTGCCAGATTGGAACCTTAAAATGTAGCCCAATTTTCCATAAATCGCCCAAACTGGCAACAGTGTCAAAAGACCAATTTCTTCAGATTACAGGGTTGCCAGGTTGGGCCTTTACAAAGTATCCCAATTTGTCATAAATCGCTTAAACTGGCAACATTGTCGAAAGCCCAATGTGGTCAAATTGCAGGGTTGCCATATTGGGCATTAGAAAAGTAGCCAGATTTGGATTCTGAAAAGTAGACAGATTGGGCTTTTAAATTGTAGCCCAATTTGCTTTAAATCGTCCAAACTGGCAACAATGTCAAAAGCCCAATTCATTCAGATTACAGGGTTGCCAGGTTGGGCCTTAAAAGTAGCCCAATTTGTCATAAATCGCCTAAACTGGCAACATTGTCGAAAGCCCAATTTGGTCAAATTACAGGGTTGCCATATTGGGCATTAGAAAAGTAGCCAGTTTGGCTTCTGAAAAGTAGACAGCTTTTAAATTGTAGCCCAATTTGCCATAAATCGCCCAAACTGACTACAATGTCAAAAGCCCAATTTATTCAGATTACAGTGCTGCCAGATTGAGAAGTTAAAAAGAATCCCAATTTGCTATAAATCGCCCAAACTGGCACAACTGCGCCTAAAACAGGCAATGGTCTGGACTCTGGAGCTTCCCCCTCCGAAAACTTCCCCAAATTTCCCTTCATTCTCCCACAACACCAAGAATCATCAAATATTCCAGATTATGATCAAATCTTCCGAAGACAAGCAGCCACTTTTCGACGTCATTTGCTCAAGTCTACACTCTTCAATCGAACTGGACACCTCAGTCATTGCTTTCGGTTCTGTCGTCAAAGGGTGCAAAATTTCTCAAAATATCAAGATCACCAATAAAGGAGACACAGGGCACAAGTAAATTAAATCAAAAACAACCATTTAATTGATCTTAGTTTCAAATGGGACCTACGAAAATTGCCACATGCTAATATTAACCCACAAGAAGGCTTATGCTGCCCAGGTTCAAAAGTGAACTGTAAAGTATCTTTCGTTTGCTCAAATCCAGGATTCAAATTCAGCGATGAAGTAATAATGTTCATTCTGGGATCAATCAAACAAAAATTCCAGATATTTTGCATCATTGAAAACTACAAGATGCTTCCTTTGAGGATTTATGTTGAATGTATAAATACACCTGAGCCGACAAAATGGGTTTCGTTTTCGTCTCCGGTTCGTCAGAGGGTTATACAAGATGTGCCAATCGAAAATCAGTGAGTTTTTTGTCAAGAAACCAACAACATCAATATGTATTCACTTTAGGTCATTGGATTCGGTGATCGTCTACCCGGTGACAACCGGTGAATACTTCAGTGTCGACGAAGCGGTCACAATTTCGTCGAAATCCTCATCAAAATGTTCAGTCATATACGAACCTTGGACGATGTCGAATGAAAGCCATGAAGTAAAACAAATTAGAATCAAATGTTAATAATTTCAGGGTCGACTTTTTGTTCAATTTCCCAACGGGATCTGCCTCGTTTACGGCTTAAGAGGTGAAGCCACCAAGCCTGAACCGGACGGACACTTTGAGTGGACACTCGAGTCGAAAACGAACGAAATGAAATATTATCAAGTCAAAAATTGGCTCCCTGAACATCAAGGGTACAAAAAAAAAAAACAAATTGTTTATAACTTTAACCTTTTTTCAGGTTTGAAGTAACCTTGAAAGCTCGACAAGATTTTCCTCCATATTTGTCGACTCATCAATCTTTCATTGATATAGCAGCAAACAGTTCGAGGATGTTTCCTTTAAATTTATACGTCACGAAACCATGCAAGTTTGAGCTTGAGGTACTTAGTTGCAAAAATCGTCACGCAGTGGCACCACCTTCGCGACCATGGTTACCACCCTAATGGAACATTCGGAAACGTCCATAACTATTTTTTCCCCCAACGGTAATTAATTATTGTGGGTTATTTTCAAAAGGTAATTAAATTCTCTACAACTTTTACGAAATAAACTTTTCGATTAGATGAAGTTTTCCCAGCTTCAGAGGTAAAAATTGAAAACCCCGTTCTTTTGTCGCCTCGTAGCTCAGATACGTTTGGTCCTACAAAAAATCCGTTTAGTTTAAAATTATAGGAAATTAAATAAGCTTTAATTTTGTACTTATAACTTTTTCACTTACGACCTACGGTTTTCGAGATATTGGCAAAAAACTGAAAAAATTCGCTCTTAAGGCCAAACGGCATCAGTTCGGGGCTTTTTTTGGTTAATCAGGGGACCAACGCCACATTTCTGCAGAAAAAAACCTTATTTTTCCATTTATTTCCCCTTTTAGGCGTACTGCCTGTAAAGTCAACTAAAAAGAAGGTTATAACCTCAATATGGTTTTATCCTGTTTTTTCAAGTTAAAACTTGCATAAGACTATTAATTTCAATCCTTAGTTGTATTTCACGAATACAAAAACTGGAGAATACATTTGGTTTTCGACGACAATCAAAGTACAAATGAGTCGACCCATTTCAACGTTTTATTTCTTCGCACAAGTTCGAAAAGCTGAAATTCAAGAAGTCGAATTATTAAACCCGACCGATGAGCCTCAAGAACTTTTTTTGGAATGCGACTGTCCAGAAATAACAACAAACGGCTCTAATTTTGTACGATTAGAAAAGAACACGATGGTAATTAAAATAAGAAAAATTTAACGTTGCCAAATCACCAATTTGTAGACGAAAGTGTCATTTAAGTACAGCCCACTTCTGATTGTAAGCAACAAATCTGTAAATGTCAAATTGAAAAATCGCAAACTTGGTGTTTTCTGGTACGTTTTTGTTCTTTCATCATCGCCCGCTAAGCCGGAAGACCGTCTGACGTTTGAAACCAACTTGGGGACATCGCAAACAATCATTATTTCAGTGAAAAATGAGTCTTCGACAAAAGCAAAATTTAAAGCAAAAGTAATTTATTTTAATTTTTAAATGGTCAATTGGAGACCTGGAACTTATGAGCCAATAAGAAGCCTAGAACTCTTTCTCCAATAGGAAGCCAGGAACTCTTGGACCAATAGGAAGCCACAAACTCTCTTGTACATACACTGACCCATGCTTACCACTGGTTTATAGCCTTTTATCTCATTAATAATTTTTTAAGGTCACCGACAATGAAATTCATACAACGAAACGTTTTGAAGTCCAACCTTTGTCTTCATATCCTTTGGAAGTAACCTACACGCCATTAGGATTAGGAAGGAAAAAATCAGAAATGTCTGTGATATCAAAAATCGCTGGCGATTATCTGTAAGTAAATACATGATTTTTTCTATATTTTAATATTTTTATTCAGATACCCTATATCAATGAGGTGCCTCCCTACGAAACCGACAGGCCCTTATATCATAAAACCAGGAGAAAAAATTGTATTGAAATTTCACAATATTTTTAATATGCGAGCCGAATTTGTATGTAAAAGCAACGATTCTGCATTTTATGCTCAACCTGAAAGATTTGAAGTTGGCCCCAAAAACGTAATGTTAAGGTCATTTAAGTATGAGTAGGCCCTTAAGAGGGCTTCTGTAATGAAAAGAAGCTCTAAAAATTTCAAGTCGACAGTCCTCATTATAAGGGTCCACTCATACTCTTTAAAATCCCAAGTTTTTGACATTTTTTCTTTCAGAAAATCGATATCGAAGTATTTATGGTGGCGAGAGAATCCCTCAAGTCGATAGACAATCTCTTTCCTGTGGCAGGAAAAATGACTATTTTTTGGAAAGAAGATGAGAATATAAAATGGGATTATTATCTACGTGGTAATATCGACGAAATTTCAAGTCAACGAGAAAGTAGAACTCCGTCTCATATTAGCCTGTCCAAATAATCAAAGAAGCATTGAATATTGTAAATTTCTCTGATATTTGTAATTATAATGTATAACCTAATGTGTTGGTTCATTTTTTCCTTTTATTTGCGGATTTCTGTAGAAAAGAGGCTATTGAGGTCGTCAAGGAGGCGTGTATATTTGTGATCAGGAAGCTCTATGGATCGAAAATATAGGTTTTCCTTATTTTTTGTGCGCTTTATGACACCTAATTGGGAAAATAAAAAGAAAACAACTTTCACTGTAAAATAGGCTTTTTTTTTTAAATTACTGTTACTTCTAAATAATATAAACATATCAAAGATATAACAATTAAATAGATGCTTAATAATAAAATAAATTGAAATGTTATTAATTTGTATCGGAATTGTTCAGTTATTTCTAAAATCTGACTAGGATTTAACTGTTTTAAGTGTTTAAAATGAGAAGGAAAAAACCTGCCAATATCACAATTTTTGGTTGGTCCTTAAAAAATAATATAATACAGAATATACAAAAAATACTATGATCAAAGGCCTGTGTAGTGTGGACTGTTGTGGGGCGGAGGAGGGCGAGACTGGCTTCGCTGTTTGGGCGATTCGGTCGGTTCTCTGTCGAAGAAAAGAATTTTAGGTTAGAATTTAAATTTCGGTGATTTGTGGACGTACGTTTTCTTACCCGAAAAAGGGAACGATGGAAGTCAAAACTGCTCTGCTCGGACAGCTTGAGAGTTGAGTGTTGTTAGCGACCGTGTGGTTCAAAAGTCGTCTCAAGTACTGCTGGAGTTTTAGGCGCCTTTCTTCCACAAATTTAGCATCCTGGAGATAAAAGTTCAGAAATTGTTTGATAATGGGCCCTAAACTGACCTTATTCCCTAATGTCTTTTTCGGTGGAAACTGAAATGCGGATATGATTGGAAATTTCTTTTTCAAAACGTAATTCAAAGTATAAAATTGCGAATATCGTCGGTAGACGTTCCATTCTTCTTGTCCTATCCTTAAGTGAATCTGAAAAAAAAAAAAAAAAAAATGCCGGCTCTTAAAACCATGATTTTGAGGTTTTTATTAACAAAAAATTGTCTCTTTTGTTGATTTTGAGGGTTTTTAAAAAGAAAATTTGGCTTTATAAATGTTGATTTTGAGGTCCTGACTAAAATTTTCTCTTAAAACCTTAATTTTGAGGATTTTTGACAAAAAATTGGATCTTAAAACCATCATTTTGAGGTTTTTGACTAAAAATAGTCTCTTTAAAGTTGATTTTGAGGTTTTTTTAAACGAAAATTTGGCTTTATTAATGTTGATTTTGAGGTTTTTGACGAAAATTTTGGTCTTAAAACTTTGATTTTGAGGTTTTTTGACGAAAAATTGGCTCTTAGAACCATGATTATGAGGTTTTTGACGAAAAATTGTCTCATTTAAGTTAATTTTGAGATTTTTCTATAAGAAAAGTGGTCTCTTTAAGGTTGATTTTGAGGTTTTTTTAAACGAAAATTTGGCTTTATAAAAGTTGATTTTGAGGTTTTTGACAAAAATTTTGCTCTTAAAACATTGATTTTGAGGTTTTTTTGACGAAAATTTTGCTCATAAAACCTTCATTTTGAGGTATTTTGACGAAAATTTTGCTCCTAAAACTTTTATTTTGAGGTTTTTGACGAAAAATTGGCTCTTAAAACCATGATTATGAGGTTTTTGACGAAAAATTGTCTCTTTAAAGTTAATTTTGAGGTTTTTCTATAAGACAAGTTGTCTCTAAAAGTTGATTTTGAGGTTTTTTTGACGAAAATTTTGCTCTTGAAACCTTGATTTTGAGGTTTTTTTGACGAAAATTTTGCTCTTTAGAACCTTGATTTTAATGTTTTTTGACGAAAAATTGGCTCTTAAAACCATGATTATGAGGTTTTTGACGAAAAATTGTCTCTTTAAAGTTAATTTTGAGGTTTTTCTATAAGACCTCTAAAAGTTGACTTTGAGGTTTTTTTAAACGAAAATTTGGCTTTAAAATGTTGATTTTGACGAAAATTTTGATCTTTAGAACCTTGATTTTGATGTTTTTTGACAAAAAATTGGCTCTTACAACCATGATTTTGAGGTTTTCTAAACAAAATTTTTTATAGGAATTGATTTTTTTTTTTTCTTCAATTATTATTGTATTTTATCAAAACATCGTAACTCTGGCAAATTAGTGTTATTGGAGAGGTTCTCAGAGCCCCAACGTTTTTTGAGTAAGTTCCAGTTATGGGGTGCCCCCTCCATACCAATTTTTTTTTTTTTTTTATGGATAAAGCAAATTTTCAATTTCACATTAAATTGCATTATTTCAAGATGTAAAAAATCAATTTTTGAAATGTCCTTCAAAAAAGTTTAAATAGCGGAAAAAAAGAATGAATTTACATCAAAATGTTCTTTCAACGACTCCTAATGGCTTTATTTTTAGCAATTTCCATCTCAAATGTGTCATCACAATTGATACGAAACCTTATACGTCCTTGTCGTACATTTTTTCCTTTTTGCCCTAAGGGAATGTATTGCCTTCAGGATTACTGTTACCGAACATTTCCATTAACACGGTATGGCTTTTTATATATATATATATATATATATATATATATATTATATATATTATATTTTAATGCATTGTAAAACTTTATTTCATTTATTTATTTATTTTATTTTTTTTTTTTTTTAGTAAAACAACCTCGAGCACTACAACCTTGTAAAGTTAAAGATTTAAAAAAAACCATTTTAGTTAACAAATCCAATTTTGAGTCTAAATAAAGAAAAAAAAAAATTTTTTTTTGGCGACAAACCTTGCAAATCAATCTCTTATTCTCTTATTCTTCATTCTTAAACCCTTCCCTGTCTTCTGGAGGTCCTAATTTACCACCAAAGGATGTAATTTCAATTTTATTACCTGATAAACGTGATGTTGCTTTGGAGATCCAGTTAAAAATACCGAAGGGATCCAAAGGCTTATAATTTGCGTGCTGACGTCAATTTCTGTAGGACCTAAGGGACCTCGAAGCGCCTCTAGTTCTAAGTACAATCTCCTAATAATCGTTTCTTTGGCCACAATGCTCCTCTGCAGTCGATCATTCAATTCCATAAGTTCTCCATGCATTTCAGCAACCTGGACAAGTTTTTGCTGGTAGAGCTCTTCGCCTTGAAAATCCTGCCCGTCCTGTTTGAGCATCTGAACAGCGCTCACGTATTTCCTGAGCTGGTTTTTCAAAAGTTCGTTTTCTCTGTTCAGCTCTTGGATTTTGGTCTCCGATTGGCTCAGCTTGTGCTGATGCTGCGCTGTGACCTGCGCGATTTGCGAGTTGAGCAAAACGTTCGCTTCTTGGCATTGTTCTAGTTTTTGCTTCAAACTCTCGATTTCGCTCCTCAAATCTTTGTCGCTGACACCTATTTCTGTGTTTGCAGAGCCTGCAGACTCTGCGTCCTCAAAGCTAGGAACAGATATGGAATCTTCCGAAGAATGCGTTTCTTCAGTTATTTTCACAGGAATTAATTCACCAACATTTGAGTTATTTATCACTCTCAAAGTAGAGCTGAAAAATAAATTTATATATACACGGTGTTCGGAAATACATGGATAATTGTTGGGAGAGCATTAAAAAGGCATTGTATCAAAAAAAGTTAAATGTAAACCCCCCTTAATTTTAAACAAAGAATTGATCGGTATATTTAAAATTGGGTTCCGATATACAGGGTGACCCAAACAGAACCTAACTTCCTTATTTCAAATTAGAACCTCTATTTTTGATTGCAGATTCGAAATCTATGCAAAATTTCAAGTTGATTTGACTAAATAATTGCCACTTTTGACAACTTTTAAAAAAGTGTTTTTAAAAGTTCTCAAAAGTGGCAATTATTTAGTCAAATCTACTTGAAATTTTGCGTAGATTACGAATCTGCAATCAAAAATAGGGGTTTTCATTTGAAATAAGGAATTTACAAAAAAATACCTTGATTGAGATTCTTCATATTTTACATCATCATTAATTGAGTTGAGATCTTCACACCCAGCGGCTTCTTCAGCACATTCGATCTCGCATGACGGAATTTCCTTTATAAAAACAAAATATTTAAAAAGAAAAACAAAATTTATCTTACGGGAGCGATTTCAGAGGAAGACGAGAAATTTTTTGTCGGCGTTGAAATAGGAGAAATGACTTCTTCGTCTCCAAATGATATGATTTGAGGTACTTTTTTGCCTTCTTTTTTCTTTTTAATCGCTAAAAGATATCTTAAATAAATACGAGATAAAATTTTCTTCTGATTACCAGTGGCAGGTTCTTCAAGTACTTTCTCATGAATGGAAACTGCGCTGTTTTCAACGGGGTCGGTGAAACTTGATTGGTTCAGTTCAGGGCGGTCTATGCTAAGTGCGAAAAGTATTGAACTTAGGCCTAAAATTGGGAAAAGTAAAAGTGATGGTTGGATAGATGAGACGTACCTGCGGCCATGTTGGGCAAAGTTGAACTTAATTCTTGGTCGCAGACGAAAGCCCAGTCTTCGTAGTAGTTTTTGAGCGAAGGGTTGGATATAAAAGTAGTCATGTAGCGTTCCAGCGAGTTTTCATTAATGGCAGAGCGAATCCACGCTCTATATCGGCCACGGTCGGTCCAGATCTGTCGGAGCATTTCATATCGCTCTCGCTCATGGCTTGTCAGCTGACCTTGAATTACGTCCCATACGCTGATTTTCGACCCCCGTACCAAATCGGTCATTTGCCTAGAATTTGATAAGATGAATCACTTTATTGACACAAAACGGTACAAAATCTAGTCAAAAGAGCCCCTAATGTCCAAAATCGAGGTAAAAAGGGCCCCTAAGGTACAAAAATTGTGGGGGGAAAGGGCCCACAATGTCAAAAAATTGTGAGGAAAAAGGGCACATAATGTAAAAAAATCGAGGGAGAAAGGGCCCTTAATGTCCAAACATCATGGGAAAAGGGCTTTTAATGTCCAAAAATCGGGGTAAAAAGGGACCCTAATATCCAAAAATCGAGGGGGAAAGGGCCCATAATGTCCAAAAATCAAGGGGAAAAGGGCCCCTAAATGTCCAAAATTCGTGGGGAAAGGGCCCTTAATGTCCAAAATTAGAGGGGGGGCCTAATGTCCAAAAATCAAGGAGGAAAGGGCCCCTAAATGTCCGAAATTCATAGGGAACGGGGCCCTCCAAAAATCGAGGGGGGCCCTTATGTCCAAAAATCGTGGGATAAAGAGCTCTTACTATCCATAAATTGTGAGGGGAAAGGGCCCATAATGTCCAAAAATTGGGGTAAAAAGGGACCATAATATCCAAAAATCGAGCGCTAATGTCCAAACATCATGGGAAAGGGCTCTTAATGTCCAAAAATCGGGTAAAAAGGGCCCTAATATCCAAAAATCGAGGGGAAAGGGCCCATAATGTCCAAAAATCGGGGAAAAGGCCCCTAAAGTCCAAAATTTGGGGAAAGGGCCCATAATGTCCAAAATTGAGGGGGCCTAATGTCCAAAATCGAGAGCGCTAAATGTCCAAAAATCGTGGGGAGAAAGGGCCCTATGTCCAAAATTGAGAGGAAAGGGCCCCTAATGTCCAAAAATCAAGGAGGAAAGGGCCCCTAAATGTCCGAAATTCATAGGGAACGGGGCCCTCCAAAAATCAAGGGGGGCCCTTATGTCCAAAAATCGTGGGATAAAGGGCTCTTACTATCCATAAATTGTGAGGGGAAAGGGCCCATAATGTCCAAAAATTGGGGTAAAAAGGGACCATAATATCCAAAAATCGAGGGGGGGGGGAGCGCTAATGTCCAAAAATCGTGGGAGAAAGGGCCCTCAATATCCAAAAATTGTGGAGGAAAAGGGCCCATAATGTCCAAAAGTCAAGGGGGAAAGGGCCCCTAAATGTCCCAAATTCATGGAGAACAGGGCCCTCCAAAAATCAAGGGGGGAAGGGCCCCTAATGTCCAAAAATCGAGGGATAAAGGGCCCTTACTATCCAAAAATTGTGGGAGAAAAGGGCCCATAATGTCCAAAAATTGGGGTAAAAAGGGACCATAATATCCAAAAATCGAGAGCGCTAATGTCCAAAAATCGTGGGAGAAAGGGCCCTCAATATCCAAAAATTGTGGAGGAAAAGGGCCCCTAATGTCCAAAAATCAAGGAGGAAAGGGCCCCTAAATGTCCGAAATTCATAGGGAACGGGGCCCTCCAAAAATCAAGGGGGGCCCTTATGTCCAAAAATCGTGGGATAAAGGGCTCTTACTATCCATAAATTGTGAGGGGAAAGGGCCCATAATGTCCAAAAATTGGGGTAAAAAGGGACCATAATATCCAAAAATCGAGGGGGGGGGGGGGAGCGCTAATGTCCAAAAATCGTGGGAGAAAGGGCCCTCAATATCCAAAAATTGTGGAGGAAAAGGGCCCATAATGTCCAAAAGTCAAGGGGGAAAGGGCCCCTAAATGTCCCAAATTCATGGAGAACAGGGCCCTCCAAAAATCAAGGGGGAAGGGCCCCTAATGTCCAAAAATCGAGGGACAAAGGGCCCTTACTATCCAAAAATTGTGGGAGAAAAGGGCCCATAATGTCCAAAAATTAAGGGGAAAGGGGCCCCTAAATGTACAAAACTCATGGAGAACAGGGCCCTCCAAAAATCAAGGGGGAAGGGCCCCTAATGTCAAAAAATCAAAGGGAAAAGGGCCTCTTATGTCCAAAAATCGTGGGGTAAAGGGCCCCCAATGTCCACAAAGGATCGAAATCACAATGACCGGCCCTTCACCATCCAATCGGAGCGGCTCTTCTGTATTTCGGCCTATCCGACCCTGGAATCCGTTAATAAAAACCAAAATCATCGCTTTTCCCCTATCATGTTGTCTACACATTTAAATTCCACTAACGTGACACACCCGCTTTCCCAACCGTGTAAATTGTGCATAAGTAATAGTCAAGCATGAAATCATAAAAGGAATCTGTGTAAGCAGAGCAAAGGTTGTGATCTAAGGTCCCAGCTTGGACAGGTAATAGATCAACAAGTTGGCGATTTGATGCTCAATCTGGATGTTGATAAGTACTCACTTTAGAGCAGAAGACTTTTTCTCAACGTTCCTTAACCCATGATTCAAAACTTGCTCTAAAGTAGAGCACAATGCGCTGACGTAGGGGTCGAGCTCTGTCGCTAATTCGCTCCTCCCTCCAAAACGTTTCTGACAGTTCTTGACCAACGAGAGAATCTGTTCCTGAAGCCTGAGCCTCTCGGATGCGTGATCTGAGCCCTCGCTCACGGGTGGCACCATCCTCCGTTCAGTCAAAACTTTTGTCACATTTTAAAACGGGACTGGAAAGGGACGAGGGGGAGGCAGCGGACAAGACCGACGTTTCCCTCTTTTATTATCATAGCAGAAAACGGTGATAAATTATAAAATGCGATAACGAGTTATGAGGATAAGAGGAATTCATAAAATGAAAGTGACGAAAACAAAAACACAGGACGTAAAAAAAGATAACCCTAAGGACTGATACCTCCCTGTGAAAGTCATGGACAGTGTGACCAACCTCACCAAATTTCCCATTTTCATTCAAATTTTTATTTTCTTTGATTTTCTCATATCCTTCTTTTATTGCGTATTATTTACTTTTCAGTTGTTTCTGAATGGCTGTGGGGACAATCAAAGTGGTGGGTCATTAGGGTAGAGGGTGATTGTGGTGATAATCCGGGGGATGATTGTGGTGATAATGCGGGGGCGATTGTGGTGATAATCCAGGGGTGATTACGGGGATAATAAATTATGTTGCTTTAATTTTATTTTACACATTTTTTCACAAAAATGTGGATTCTTCAACTTTTGGGAACAAGTTGTTGACAACAGTGATAAGCGACGATAACCTTTTGTTACCTTCCCTTTGGCGCTCTGGGCGCTCGTTTTAAAAAGTGACATTTCTCTTTACCGCATTTTAATTATTTAAATTCTTTTATATTTAAATTATAAATATTAATTTAGTTTTATAGTTATAGTATTTATACTCTTTTGCGTTTAGTATGGCTTGGAAGGGCTTGATGGATTATTTTTGTCTTAAAACGTCCTTGGACCTTGAGATTTTGGCTCGTTATTAGCTAGACGGAATGCCAGGTTTTTCAATTCTAGATTCAAAAATTTTTTGAAAGATGAGTGGGACCAGGATGGAAGTTAAATCTGAACTCTATGACGAATCGGCTTTCGAGAAAGGCGAGAAAACTGAGAATGGAAGTGAGTGTTCGACATGATGAAATATGTTTTGACTTTTTTTAGATTCTTTGGTTGCTTTTGAGTTTCTTTCCAAGAATAAAGATGTAGAATTCGACCAAGATGGCGATTTGGTCGTTTCGAAGAAGCAAAAGCTGTTTATTGGTAAGATCTTGTTGGCTGTCGGACAATAATCCTTTTAGAATTTGCACAAACGACAACCCTTGATATGGTCGGCTTGCAAATTTGGAGAGGGGCGTTTCTTCTTTCGGATTTTATACTTTCCGAGAGTTCTTCATTTGAAGACAAAGTTGTTTTGGAACTCGCTTCCGGCGTCGGTTTGACGAGCATCGTCGCCGGAATGGTCGCCAAAGAGGTCGTCGCCACTGACATCAACCAGAGCCAAGTTTTGGATTTGATTTCTCGCAATTTGGACAGGAACAGACACGTTATGAAGGCTCAAATGTTGGTCAAAGAGCTGGATTTTTATCAAAAAGAATTTTCTGTGGAAATGAAACGGATACTGGAAAAAACCGACGTGGTTATTGCTGCTGACGGTAAATTTTAACTGTTGAATATTTGCTTTTTATTATTTCTATTCAAATAGCACAGCTACTATAAAGATAGTTGAGTTTCTCTAAGCCTTTGCAAATCACCATGGAGATAGTTGAGTATCTCTATGCCTTTGTAAATCACCATGGAGATTCATAGTTGAGTATCTCTATGCCTTTCAAAATCGTCATGGAGATAGTTGAGTATCTCTATTCTTTTGCAAATCACCATGGAGATAGTTGAGTGTGTTTATGCCTTTAGGAATCTCCATGGAGACAGTTAAGTATCTATTCTTTTGCAAATCACCATGGAGACAGTTGCTATGAAGATAGCTGAGTATCTCTATGACTTTGCAAATCACCATGGAGATAGTTGAGTATCTCTATGCCTTTAGAAAATCGCCATGGAGATAGTTGAGTATCTCTATGCCTTGAGAAAATCGTCATGGAGATAGTTGAGTATCTCTATGCTTTTGTAAATCGCCATGGAGATAGTTAAGTACCTTAATGCCTTTAGGAATCTCCATGGAGACAGACAGTTAAGTATCTTTATTCTTTTGCAAATCACCATGGAGATAGTTGAGTATCTTTACGCCTTTGCAAATATCCATGGAGATAGTTAGTTATCCATGTATCCATGGAGTTACATAGTTGAGTATCTCTATGCCTTTGTAAATCGCCATGGAGATAGTTGAGTATTTTTATGCCTTTAGGAATATCCATGGAGACACTTAAGTATCTCTATTCTTTTGCAAATCACTATGGAGACAGTTGAGGCTTTGGTATCTCTATGCTTTTGCGAATCACCATGGAGATTGTTCAGTATCTTTATGCCTTTGCAAATCACCATGGAGATAGTTTTGAGTATCTCTATTCTTTTGCTAATCACCATGGAGACAGTTAAATATCTCTATGCCTTTGCAAATCACCATGGAGATACATAGTTGAGTATCTCTATGCCTTTGAAAATCGCCATGGAGATAGTTGAGTATCTCTATGTCTTTGCAAATCACCATGGAGACAGTTAAGTATCTCTATGAATTTGCAAATCTTGCCTTTGTGAATCACCACGGAGATAGTTGATTATCTCAGTACTAACTGCCATGGAGGTTGTCTATTGATTAACATAATTAGCGGATTTTTTTTTATTTTAGTGATTTATGATAATGAGCTAACAGAAGCATTCGTCCATTGTTTAACCAAAATATTGACTCTACCTCCTCAAAAGACATTTTATCTCGCTCTCGAAAAAAGGTATAGAAAACAGCATTAAATTTTTCTCTATGCATTTAAATATATATATATATATATATATATATATATATATATATATATATATATATATATATTTATATATATATATATATATATATATATATATTATATATTTTGCAGATACGTATTTACTTTGGCCGACTTGGACGTTGTTCCGCCATGTTTCGACCATTTTCTCAACTACCTTAACAATTTTTGGAAATCGCCTCCCATGTCAAACTGGAAAATCGAGAACATCAAGACTGATTTTTCTCAATCTTTCCAATACGAAAGGACCAAACATCTCACCCTTTTTAAAATTACCACATAATTTAATTTTTTATTGTTTTTAAACATTCCATATTAGACAGTTGTTTTTTTTTTAGATTTTGTAAAAAATAATGTCGATAAGCAAAAATGAAGAAAAGTATCGCAAAGTCGATTTTGGGAGCGTCATACCAAGATGTGTCTATACTAAAAAAATAAAAGTTAAATCTCGCTACAAAGTAAAACTTTAAATTAAAAAAAAAAAAAAAATAATAATTTAAAAAAATTTAAAGCTCCCAATACAAGGGTCTGTGCGATCTCACCCGCTCGAAAATGTTTTCAAAACTCAAGAATCACCAAAAGTCGAAGATTCGAAAATGAATAAATTCATCGTCGAATTTTGTCCGACATTACCCTGGCATCTGTACACCTCATATCAAACTTTCTACGGAGTCGAAGAAAATGCTGAAGAATCAGTTTGCTATCAAGGAGATACAATCGGTATTTTCATTTTTTCAATTCTACAACGTTAAAAAGGTCCTCTAATCTATTTGAAACCGCAAAAACTGAATTTTTTCACTGACAAATCGCTTCCGTCAAGAAAATATACGATCCAGATTTCAAATAAATCGTCATGTGCTGATCATTTTATGTGGGACTATGATGATGAACAAAGTGAAATAAAGTTCACACCAAAACTTGGCATCATCAAAGGTGGTGAAACTGTTACCGTTGTGGTAGAATTCATTCCTAGACGATACGGTCTTTATTTTAGGCAAATTTATTGCCTATTTTCTATGCATGTAAGTACTTTTATCACGTATTCTTGTCATAAAAAGGGTCAAAGTCCACTGAAGACCTTAAAAAACCTAAAATATTCATACTTTTCTTATATCTACACCTTCAATTTTCATCAAAATAATGGTTTTACATTGAAAATACTCATTTTACATTCTAAGGAGCCTTTAATGGTGGAAATATGGTGCCTGAATACAAAAACGAAGTCGAAAATTGATTTGAAACAATATATATGTTATACGCAACCTTTACCTCGATTTCCTTCCCTCTATAGCAGGTAAAAAAAATCACTTTTTGGCCTTTTTAAAGTTAATTTTTTTTATTTAGATATATAAATGATGTCGCCAAACAAGTTTATCCGGAAAGTAAACCTTTGTTGGTGCTTAGCGAGAGATATTTGGATCTGGGAAGCATTTGGGTTGAATTGAATGAATCATTCAGTACACAGCAGGTGGTCCTTAAAAGCCATCTTTATACTGAAATTTATGTCAAATGGGATTTAGGTAAAAAATTTAAACCACTGAATACTTGTTCTTTCCCCTTAAAATGGCCAAAAACCAAATTTTGGATGAAATCAAAAAATGAAAATTTTCTGGTCCAAAAAGTGAAGAAGGGTCCCCCCTTGGTGAGGAAGAAAAAAATTTTTTTAGAACCAAAAATTGACCTCAGATTCGTGTTTTTCACCCTTAAAACTGTCAAAAAACAGATTTTGGATAAAATCAAAAAATGAAAATTTTTGGGTCCAAAAAGTGAAGAAGGGTCCCCCCTTTGGTGAGGCCGAAAAAAATATTTTTAGAACCCGAAATTAACCTCAGATTCGTGTTTTTTTACCCTTTAAACGGCCAAAAACCAGATTTTGGTTGAAATAAAAAAAATTAAAATTTTCGGGTCCAAAAGTGAAGAAGGGTCCCCCCTTTGGTTGGGTCGAAAAAAATATTTTTAAAACCCGAAATTGACCTCAGATTCGTGTTTTTCACCCTTAAAACGGCCAAAAACCAGTTTTTGGATGAAATAAAAAAAATGGAAATTTTTGGGTCCAAAAAGTCAAAAAGGGTTTTACTTTGTCCAGACAAAAGTGGAGCATTCACCATCGTACCTCGTGAAACTTCAATAAAAAGAGGCGGAGAATTCACTTTCGATGTCGAATTTCGACCCCAGCATCCCGAAATGCTCTATTCGACCGAACTCAATGCTGCAGTTTTGTGGGGAAGTGGCTCAGAATTTATGGTACCTCTTCCATTAACTTTATCCTTAATCGGTAAGCTTGTTTTTACATCAGAAACTATTTTAAAACTCATTTTAGGAAATTCTTTCCCTCCAAGTAGCTGCAGTTGGGAACCATTCGTTCAAATAAGCCACAGCAAAATCGTCGTCCCCTCTACTGTGCCGAACGTCCCGACTTATACATCTTTTACAATTAACAAACTGAACGGTTTACCTGTTCAGTTTAAATTATATCCTTCAGATAATAAAGAAATGTATTTTTTAATTTAAAAAAAAAAAAAAATTAAATTTTTGCAGTTCTTGTTTTGTTGTTAAGCCACGAGAAGGAGTGATAGTAGACGATTTTCAAGTGATAGTAGTTCAACTCTTCCCTGGTGAAAAAACGGATGAACCTTACAATGAAAAATGGACGCTTTTGTTGAATCTTGTCCATAAAGTATAAACTTTTTGTTTTTGCTTATATAGTCCCATTCCTTGGGCTCTAACTTCAATTTTTAAAATTTTAAGACACATCTTGAATTTTGTGGAACGGCGGAAAAACCATTTTTAAAAGTTTCGCATAAGAAAGACATCGTTTTTCCGATAACTCATTTGAATGTTGAATACACTCGGACGGTCACAATCCAAAATCCGACTTGTCTTCATTTAAAGTAAAAAAAATTAGATTTTTAATTTTTTAAATTTCGTTTTAGTTATAAATGTCGAAAAAACGTTCTGCCTGATGTGTTCAAGTATGATCAAGAAGTTCGAATGATTGGGCCTGGAGAAGAACATCTTTTCGATTTTATATTTAATCCGAAGGAAATTGGAGAGTTTAGGAGTACGGTGACTGTTGAAATCGAATGGTTGGATAGGATTCCGAAGGTGGATCCGAATCCTGATCCGAGAAGAGACGCCAAGACTGAAACTGTTCTTTATTTAGTTGGACAAAGCGAAAAAGCTGATATTACTGTAAATATTCCTTGGGGGAAAAAAAGTTTTTAAATTCCAAAAATGACCTCAGATTCGTGTTTTTCACCCTTAAAACTGTCAAAAAACAGATTTTGGATGAAATCAAAAAATGAAAATTTTTGGGTCCAAAAAGTGAAGGGTCCTCCCTTTGGTGAGGTCGAAAAAAAATATTTTTAGAACCCAAAATTGACTTCAAATTCGTCTTTTTCACCCTGCCAAAAAACAGATTTTGGATGAAATTAAAAAATGGAAGTTTTTGGATCCAAAAAGTGAAGAAGGGTCCCCCCCCCCTTTGGTGAGGTCAAAAAAAATATTTTTAAATCCCAAAATTGACCTCAGATTCCTCTTTTTCACCCTTATAACTGTCAAAAAACAGATTTTGGATGAAACCAAAAAATGAAAATTTTTGGGTCCAAATAGTGAAGAAGGGTCCACCCTATGATGAGGCAAAAGTGAAGTGAGATCGAAAAAAATATTTTTAAATCCCAAAATTGACCTCAGATTCGTCTTTTTCACCCTAAAAACTGTCAAAAAACAGATTTTGGATGAAACCAAAAAATGAAAATTTTTGGGTCCAAAAAGTGAAGAAGGGTCCCCCCTATGGTGAGGCCGAAAAAAATATTTTTAGAACCAAAAATTGACCTCAGATTCGTGTTTTTCACCCTAAAAACTGTCAAAAAACAAATTTTGGATGAAATTAAAAAATGGAAATTTTTGGATCCAAAAGTGAAGAAGGGTCCCCCCTTTGGTGAGGCCGAAAAAAATTTTTTTAAATCCAAAAATTGACCTCAGATTCGTGTTTTTCACCGTTTAAACTGTCAAAAAACAGATTTTGGATGAAATCAAAAAATGAAAATTTTTTGGTCCAAAAAGTGAAGAAGGGTCCCCCCTTTGGTAAGATCGAAAAAAAATATTTTTAAATCCCAAAATTGACCTCAGATTTGTATTTTTCACCCTAAAAACTGTCAAAAAACAGATTTTGGATGAAATCAAAAAATGAAAAATTTTGGGTCCAAAAAGTGAAGAAGAGTCCCCCCTTTGGTAAGATCAAAAAAATACTTTTAAATCCCAAAATTTACCTCAGATTCTTGTTCTTCACCTTTAAAACGGTCACAAAACAGAGTTTTGATTAAACAATTTTTTTTCCCCCAGTGTCATCCAGATTATTTGTTGATAGACAACGTTTTAAAATCATCCTGGGGCGAAGGTAGATTTAAATTAATCAATAATGGAAACAGCGTCGCCTGCATTTTGCTCGAATGCCTCCCAAGGGCTGTCGCATCTCAAGTCGGACCTGTCGAGTTCATCCCCGACCATGTCATCTTACCTCCTCACGAATCTACCGTGGTAAACAACTTTAAGAATATTATATTAACAAATAAAAGGTCACTATTCGTTGTCAAGGTGAATATGTAGGCCTTCAAACTTTAAAAATCGCCTATACGGTCTACACGTCGAAATATTTCAACGTTCAAAGTACCGGAGACCAAATATTCCTTCTGGCTTTAGATTTCGTTTGTACATTTCCTGTTTTGGAAATAGTCGATATACGTTATAAAACTTTATGTAAATGGCTGCCGAAATTAAGTGTTTGGAATATGCTTATGATAAACAAGCTTAATGAACAGTTAAAGAAGACATTTATCCATAAAGATCAAAAGTGCTACATGAAATTTCCCGAAGATACGGATGAGGCGCCATATTTTGTTGTTCAGCTTTTAGTTCAAAATGTGAGCACTGTTCCTGTACGTTTGGAAGTCGGATATATAAAAACGTGCCCCTGTAATGATGATAGGCTGACACAACGTCGAGGGTCGAAATTTTCATACAAAACATGCAATCATCCTCAAGAATTTTCGATAACACCTTCAATGAAATTGGTCCAAGTAAGCTTTTTCTGTTGTCATGGCAACCTTTCATGTTTGATCAAGCCCATGTTAGGTTATGAGAGGTTATATGACGTCACAAGGATGACCTTGAAGTGTTTTTTAGCCTTGCGAGCATACTATTGTTGAATTAAGAGCGAAATACAACTATAACGTACATAATTACTTTCGAGTCCATTGGAAAATCAAGCCGGCCGACGTCGAACAACCAGATCTGACAAGTTCGCTCACTTTGTTCATCCAAAGGCGAACTTTAAGCCCGAGCTCGTTCAGCCTCGATTTGTACCTTCCAGGCCCTCAGAAAGAATTCTGCTACAACCTTGAGCCCGTTTATGTTGGCGACTCCAATCATTATGTTCAAGTAATACAAAACAATGGGCCAATTATCTGCCATAATTTTGACCTGACGAAAAAAAGTATCGAAGTAAACCCTACTTAGATTTTAGCAAAGAATCGATTGGCATCAATAATTTTAGGATCCGACATACAGGGCGCTCGTGAACGACCCTAACTTTGTTATTTTAAATACAAACCCTATGTTTTGACTTGAAATCGATTCTATGCTTGATTTCTAGTATCTTTTGCTTAAAACACTTTTTTGATAGGACCAACCATTCTGGAGTTGTGCCACATTGAACAGCAATTCTTAACTCAAGAACGTTTGGTCCTATCAAAAAAGTGTTGTAAGTAAAAGTTACTAGAAATCAAGCCTAGAATCTATTTCTAAAGTCAAAACATAGGGTTCGTATTTAAAATAACGAAGTTAGGGTCGTTCAGGAGCGCCCTGTATGTCGGATCCAAAAATTATTGATGCCAATCGATTCCTTGCTAATATATAAGGGGGGTTTACTTGGATACTTTTTTTCGTCAGATCCAAATTATGGCAATTATCCACTCTGGCACACCCTAACTGTAACTTCTGATAGATCATTTGGATGTATAATAATTCGCAAAAAGATATTCAATATGAATGCGAATGGGAAGAAGGTGAAAACTCAGTTTTTCAAGTTTTCAACCCAAGTGCGAAAGTAACGGCTGTCGACAGGCATCCTTTATTGATCATGTTCCGCCCTTACGAATTCATCACATATAAAGTAAAACATAATTTTTAAAATTAAATTTCATTGATTTTTAGGCGACTCTCATAATTATAACTGCCGATCCTGAAGTAAGACTTAGAGTGACCTTAACAGGGAAAGGAAGCGTAGTAAAAGAAGCCGGACTTTCGCACGTATTATCGAAGAAAATGCCGCTAGCGAATTTATTTCCATTGGATAGTCCTTTTTTCTTACAAGCAGAACTATCCGTGAGCCATATTTGCTTGGAGCCGCTTCCTACGCATTCGTTCACTCAAAAAGTCTTCTTTTTGAAAAACAACACTTCTGATAATTTAGAATATGATTGGAGAAGGACGTTAATTTGGGGAATAGTTCACATTTCTGTGTATCCTCAACATGGATATTTAGCTCCAGGGCAGCTCATCGCTTGCCATCTCTTAATACGGACATTACGTTTCCCATGTAAAGCCAGTGTAGCGATCGAATGTATCGTGCGAAACTTAAAAGAAACCGAAATCCATTACGAAACGAAAAAATATCTACCAAAAGTCGCCAGAACATTCGACGCATGCTTTACACTCGTCAATATCGGAGAAATCAACAATTTAATGCATTTCAAATGTCCAGTAAGATAAAAACGAAGCTGAAAAAAATTAAAGCAAAAATTATTCAGAAATTAGGCATAAAAGTTGGAAATCCTCCTTTAAACACTTACCTCTGCCTTGGGATCAGCATGATAACGTACAGCAACGAATTTAAAGATCTTATGTTCCCTTCTGTGGAATTTCAGCATAAACTATTCCCCGCGAGAAAACTGGACACTTTTGACAAAGTTGAAGAATTCGAGCTTAACGAATTTGAGTCTAATATAATTATTAGAGTTTTAAAAAGAGCCCTCAAGTGAGTAATCTGGTATATACAAATTTGATTTTTTTTTTTGTTTTTTAGCGATGTTTTCAAAGATTCAAGTTTTTTGGTTGCCATCAATGCTGAACCGAAGGTCTTCAGATACAACGAAATGCTTGAGCTGAGCGAAGATTCGATCGAACCTGAGCTCCAGAGTATGCATTTGGCCTCCATTATAAGCAACATTTTGTATAAAAACTTCATGAGTTTATTCGCTCTTGATTGTGCACCTGCATTGTACGACATAAACCAAAGACAGATCAACCGATCCAAAAAGTTGTGCTTGAACAACATTTATTTCAGAGGTAAAAGAAAAAGTCAAAAATTTGAGAAAAAAAATTGCATTTTTTTATTTTTTTAGACTTAATAGTACAAGAAATTGATCAAATGACACACACGGGAGCTCCAGCTTTTACAGCGAGACCATCCGAAGCAGTCACAATGGGAGCCATACGCGAATATTCCGGATTTTTGGGACAGGAAGACGTACAGCATGGGGACTTTTATTCACCAATTTAAATTATAAATTATTTTTAAAAAAGGACTATAATACAGTTTATACAAATTATGAAAAAATAAAAATCTTTAATCGTGTTTCATTTGTTTTAATACTGGTTCGCTGCTTTGCGAGTTGGAGTCTTCGGAGAATCCCATGTGGGCGGAAAAGTCGGAAGGACCTTGAGAATCGCTAACCGTAGAAAAACCTAAAATTGAATTTTTATAAAAGGTGAAATTTTGTGCATTCGAGTTTTACACGTGTTTGAGTCTTCGGTTAATCCAAAATTTGAGTTTGAAGTGTCGAGAGATCTCTTGGTGGCGAAATTTTCTTTGTTGACGTGATCTTTAAGCTTTTTCTTAGTAAAAAGTCCCTTAAAAAATTAAAATTTTGGTTAAGTGAGTCGTAAGTCATAACAGACATTCAACAATGGGATGACACTGGGATACTAACACTGATGCGCACTGGGATGTACCACTCTTTGATATGAAATGTGATGCCATCCTTTGATGCGCACTAGGATACTTAAAATGATGTCCACTTGAATACTACCCTTGATGTGCACTGAGACACCACACTTTGATGCATACTGGGATAAACGACCATTTGATGTGTACTGGGACACCACCCTTCGATGTGCACTGGGATGTAGCACCCTTTGATGTGCACTGGGATACCACCCTTTGATGAACACTGGGATAAATGACTCTTTGAAGCGCACTGGGATACCACTCTTTGAAGCGCACTGGGATGTACCACCCTTTGATGTGCACTGGGATGTACCACCCTTTGATGTGCACTGGGATACCACCCTTTGATGTGCACTGGGATACCACCCTTTGATCTGCACTGGGATACCACCCTTTGATGTACACTGGGATAAACGACCCTTTGATGCGCATTGGGATACCACCCTTTGAAGCACACTGGGATATAGCACCCTTCGATGTGCAATGGGATGTAGCACCCTTTGATGCGCACTGGGATGTAGCACCCTTTGATGCACACTGGGATGTACCACCCTTTGATACGAACTGTGATGCCACCATTTGATGCGCACTAAGATACTTAAAATGATGTCCACTTGGATGCTACCCTAGATGTGCACTGAGACGCCACACTTTGATGCACACTGGGATAAGCGACCCTTTGATGCGCACTGGGATACCACCCTTTGAAGCGCACTGGGATGTAGCACCCTTCGATGTGCAATGGGATGTAGCACCCTTTGATGCGCACTGGGATGTAGCACCCTTTGAATCGCACTGGGATGTACGACCCTTTGAATCGCACTGGGATGTAACACCCTTTGATGTGCACTGGGATACCACCCTTTGATGCACACTGGGATACCACCCTTTGATGCACACTGGGATACCACCCTTTGAAGCGCACTGGGATGTACCACCCTTTGATGTGCACTGGGATTGATGCACACTGGGATAAACGACCCTTTGATGTGCACTGGGATACCACCCTTTGATGCACACTGGGATACCACCCTTTGAATCGCACTGGGATGTACCACCCTTTGAATCGCACTGGGATGTAACACCCTTTGATGTGCACTGGGATACCACCCTTTGAAGCGCACTGGGATATAGCACCCTTCGATGTGCAATGGGATGTAGCACCCTTTGATGCGCACTGGGATGTAGCACCCTTTGAAGCGCACTGGGATATAGCACCCTTCGATGTGCAATGGGATGTACCACCCTTTGAATCGCACTGGGATGTAGCACCCTTTGATGCGCACTGGGATTGATGCACACTGGGATAAACGACCCTTTGATGCGCACTGGGATGTACCACCCTTTGATGCGCACTGAGATATCGTCCTTTAATGAGCACTAGGATACTCAAACTGATGTGCACTGGAATACTAACACTGATGCGCACTGGGAAAACACCCTTTGATGCACACTAGGATAAACCACCTTTTGATGTACACTGGGATGTACCATCCTTTGATGCGCACTAGGATAAACCACCCTTTGATGCGCACTGGGATACTACCCTTGGTGCACACTGGGATACTTACACTGATGCGCACTACTGCAAAAAAAACTACAGAAAGAAATTACCTGTTCGTTTGACACAATGGGGACCCATTTGTAAATTTTCATAGTAGTCTCGTTGATTGTGACCCATTTCTTTTCCCTAGAAGAGCCTCAAAATAAATCGAAATTCATAAAATATTGATATTTACCATCTTCTGACTTTGTCGACGACCTGCATAACGCGTTTGATGTCATCTTTCGCTCGGCTTCTCGTTTCAGCTCTGATAGACCTGGACATCATTATAGACTAAACAATCCTCGGGGTATCAAGGAAGATTTTGATTTTCGTTTAAAATATTAAATACGACAACTATAGGATAAAAAGATTCATAAAAAAAAAATACCCCGGCGAAAAACAAAACAAGAATTCTCTGATAGTGGCTAAACAAGCGTCACAGGTTAAAAGATGCCAGTGTTGGCAACTGTTTTGACGAAATGTCTCCCTTTTAAAGAAGGTTGTATTCGTTGTTATCTTTTTGTGTTTCCTTAGCACGTGTACGTTGAACTTCATTATTTTCAATCAGCTATGGCAGGACCTAAAAAGAAAAAGGTACATTTAAGTTTAATTGGTGTAAATAAGTAAGGATGAGAAGGAATGATGGGGTCGCTATCCCGATGCATCATGACTGATATAGTAGTTGCTATTCTAATGTGTCGTGGATCGTGATGGCTATGCCAATCACAGAAAAGACCAAATTTGTCTTCTCTGTGATGCCAATCATGGTTGTTATCCCAAAGCATTATGGTCACTACCCCATCTTGGTTGCTATGCCAATGCATCATGGTTACTATAGTAATGCATCCCGGTTACAATTTTTCGATACATTATGGTTACTAGCCCAATGTACTCACTCCGGTTACTAGTTGGATGCATCCCGGTTACTATCTCCATGCAATCTGGTTACTAACCAGATGAATTCTGGTAACTAACCAGATGAATTCTGTTAACTAAGCTGTTGTATTCTAGTTACTAACCGGATGAATTCATGTTACTAACCAAATGCATTCATGTTACTAACCAAATGCATTCAGGTTGCTATCCTGATGCATCCCAGTAACTATCTCTATGCAGTCCGGTTACTAACCCGATGTACTTTCGGGACCCGCAATACATTTAAGTAATGCGGGTTGCATAACCTAGTATGAATGCCCCATTAGCCCAGGGTTTACCGAAATGAATGTATTCAGGTTATTAACCCGGTGTACTCCGGTTACTAACTGGATGCATTCAGGTGCTATCCTGATGTATCCCAGTTACTACCTCTATGCAGTACGGTTACTAACTCGATATACTCTGATTACTAACGGGATGCATTCAGTGTTATCCTGATGCATCCTGATATATATCTCAATGCATTACTACCCACTTGTACTCTGTTTACTAACGGGATGAATTCAGGTTGCTATCCCGATACATCCCGGTTACTATCTTGATGCAGTTCGGCTACTAACCTAATGCATTCCGGTTTCTAACCCAATGTACTCTGGTTACTAATCCGATGCATTCCGGTACTAACCCGTTGTACTCCGGTTACTAACAAGATGAATTCAGGTTGCTATCCCTGATGCAATGGTTACCATCTCGATCCAGTCCGGTTACTAACCTAATACATTCCGGTAACTAAGCTGATGTACTCCGGTTACTAACTCGATATACTCTGATTACTAACGGGATGCATTCAGGTTGCTATCCCGATGCATCCCGTTTACTATCTTGATGCAGTCTGGTTACTAACCCGATGTACTCTGGTTACTAATCCGATGCATTCCGGTTACTAACCCGTTGTATTCCGGTTACTAACAGGATGTATTCAGGTTGCTATCCCTGATGCATCCTGGTTACTATCTCGATGCAGCCCGGTTACTAACCTAATGCATTCCGGTAACTAACCTGATGCATTCCGGTTACTAACCTGATGTACCCTGGTTACTAACTGGATGCATCAAGGTTGCCATCCCAATGCTTGATGGGTGCCAATGCACTTATTAGTTCAAATACTAACAACTTACAGTTACAATACTAACAATTTACAGTTAACCAAAGAACATTTTAACAGTAAAATTGATAATTTTTGTGTTCAGTTCCAGTCCGGTGAAGGATCGCAATATTGGACTAGAGCGACAGCACTTCGTAAACTTCAACTTTCATTGAAGGAATTCCGTCGTCTTTGTATTTTAAAAGGGATCTACCCAAGAGAGCCCAGAAACAGGAAAAAAGCCCAACAAGGTTCCACTGCAATCAAAACCCTCTACAACAAAAAAGACATACAATTTCTCATGCACGAACCTATCATTTGGAAATTCAGAGACCTCAAGGTATTTTTATGATTGATTTTAAAAATAGTGTTAACTTTTGTATTTTTTAGGTGCATGGAAGGAAAATCGGTCGAGCAAAAGCAATGAAAGAGAATTATCTGGCGAAGAAATTGATGTACAAGCCGATTCATATAAATCTTGATCATATCGTGAAAGAAAGGTTGGAAACTCTTGGTTTTTGGACTTTCTCATCATTAAATTTTCAGATATCCAACATTTATGGATGCCCTGAGAGATCTAGACGACTGTTTAACTCTTTGCTATTTATTCAGTACGTTTCCTTCAATCAGACACGTCCCTCGGGATCAAAGTTCCCTTTGCCGACGCCTCATGTTGGAATTCATGCAGGCAATCATCATGTCAAAAGCACTCAGAAAAGTCTTTATTTCGATCAAAGGTTATTATTTCCAAGCTGAAATCCGAGGGCAGCTCGTCACCTGGATTATGCCGCATCCTTTCAGCTTCGAGCCGCAGACTAAAGAAGAAGTCGACTTCCGAATAATGTCAACTTTTGTCCAATTTTATGTCGTATTACTCGGCTTTGTCAACTTCCGTCTTTATCATCTTTTAAATTTATACTACCCTCCCAAAATTCAACAAATAAAAGGTTCTTTTAAGCAAAAAACAAAATTTGATTTCTAATCTTTTATTGTAGACATGGATGGTGAAGAACTTGTAGATAAAGCAGTTTTAGAATCTGAAAGGATAGCAGCTTTGAATATTCCGATATGTACGACTGCAAATACTGAGGAAGAAGAAGAGCCTAATTTGGATGCTTTTGAACTACAAGATTCGAACGATCAGAGCCAAGCGGAGAATGCGCTGAAGGAAGCTTTGAAGATTAAAAAGTTGAAAACGTTGTTTAAAGGGATGAAAGTTTTTTTGAACCGAGAAGTCCCAAGAGAGCCGTTGGTGTTCGTTTTGAGGTGTTTCGGTGCTGAAGTTTCGTGGGACAAAACTCTTTTTGTTGGATCAACTTTTGACGAAAGCGATGAAACGATCACTCATCAGATTGTCGACAGGCCGAAAATGGAAAAGCAGTTTATCTCTCGTTATTATGTTCAGCCGCAGTGGGTCTTCGATAGTGTCAACGCTAGGGAGTTGTTGCCTGTCGAGAAGTATTTTATGGGATGCATTTTACCGCCTCATCTTTCACCTTTTGTGGACCCGACTAGAAAGCAAACGTACACTCCTTTGGAAGCCTTGGAAGAAAAGCCAACAGAGGAAGAACATAAAGAAACCGAAACTACTGAAGAAAAACCAGGTATTTTATCTAAACTACCATTTAAAATTAAGTTACAATTTTTTTATAGATCATTTAGAAGAAAATGATGAATCTGATGAAAGTGGCGAGGAAGACGCAGAAGAAGAGGAAGAAGATGAATTATCTGATGATGAAAAATTAAAAGAAAAACAACGAGAAAAATTGGTAATTTAGTTAAAAGCTGTTTTTCAGATACAAATTGAGTATGAGTGGTCACTCAACTAAAAGGGACTAATTTTCTCAGCTCCCTGTGGGACAACAGGGTTCAATTTGAAATTTTTAAGCCTTTTTGTGATAGAAAAGATTTTTGCGAAATTTCAATCCATAGGGAGCTGAAAAAGTCCCTTTGGGGTTGAGGGTCCACTTTTGTCCCTGATTACCAGTCTCTTTTGTGATCAAGCTTAAGGCCATGATTTGAAAAAGCTTCAAATTTGGCTTAAAATAGCCTTTCCTTATTGAAAACCAAGCTTTAATCCTTCTTCTTGATTAGGAAAAGCTCAAATTTCGGCTTAAGACTCTTTTCCTCATTGAAAACCAAGCTTAATCTCCTTTTTCTGATTTGAAAAAGCTTAAAATTTGGCTTAAAAGAGCCTCTCCTTATTGAAAGCCAAGCTTAATCCTTCTTCTTGATTGGGAAAAGCTTCAAATTCGGCTTTAAAATGCTTAAAATTTGGCTTAAAAGAGCCTCTCCTTATTGAAAGCCTTAATCCTTCTTCTTGATTAGTAAAAGCTCAAATTTCAGCTTAAGACCCTTTTCCTCATTGAAAACCAAGCTTAATCTCCTTTTTCTGATTTGAAAAAGCTTAAAATTTAGCTTAAAAGAGCCTCTCCTTATGAAAGCCAAGCTTAATCCTTCTTCTTGATTAGTAAAAGCTCAAATTTTGGCTTAAGACCCTTTTCCTCATTGAAAGCCAATATTAATCTCCTTTTTCTGATTTGAAAAATCTTAAAATTTGGCTTAAAAGAGCCTCTCCTTATTGAAAGCCATGCTTAATCCTTCTTCTTGATTGGTAAAAGCTTTAAAGTCGGCTTTAAAATGCTTAAAATCTGGCTTAAAAGAGCCTTATCTTATTGAAAGCCAAGCTTAATCCTTCTTGATTAGTAAAAGCTTAAAATTTGGTTTTTTAATGCTTAAAATTCGGCTTTAAAATGCTAAAACATTTGGTTTAAAAGTGGCTATCCTTATTGAATGCCGAGCTTAATCCTTTTTGATTAGGAAAAGCTTAATATTCGGTTTTATAATGCTTAAACTTTGGCTTAAAAGAGCCAAGCTTAAGCCAGAAAGCCAAGCTTAAAACTTCTTCATTAGTAAAATGCCTAAAATTCGGCTTTAAAATGCTTAAAAGTTAGGCTTATAAGTGGCTATCCTTATTGAAAGCCAAGCTTAATCCTTCTTTATTGGTGAAGCTTAAAATTCGGTTTTATAATGCTTAAAATTTGGCTTAAAAGAACATCTCCTTATTGAAAGCCAAGCTTAAAACTTCTTCATTAGTAAATGCTAATAATTTGGCTTTAAAATGCTTAAAATTTGGCTTAAAAGTGGCTATCCTTATTGAAAGCCAAGCTTTACTCTTCTTCCTGATTAGTGAAAGCTTAAAATTTGGCTTGGACAAGCCTAATCCTTCTTCTTAGTTCTTGATTAGTAAAAGGTTAAAATTCGGTTTGAAAATGCTTAAAATTTGGCTTAAAGGAGCTTCTTGTTGAAAGCCAAGCTTAATCCTTCTTTTTGATTAGAAAAATCTTCAAATTCGCCTAAAAGAGTCTTTCATTAAAAGCCAAGCTTAATCCTTTTTTTCCTCCTTAGTGAAAGCTTTAAATTCGGCTTAAGACTCTTTTCCTTGTTGAAAGCCAAGCTTAATCCTTTTTTCCTCATTAGTGAAAGCTTAAAATTCGGCTTCCTTTTCCTTATTGAAAGCCAAGCTTAATCCCTTTTTCTGATTTGAAAACCAAACTTCACCTCAAAATTCTTCGTTTTGCAGAAGAAAAGTATGAAAGTCATCCCCGGAAAAGTGTACAAAGAAGACCCCGCAGCACTCAGCAAGAAAGAAAGAGAAGAATACAAACTGAGGGAAAAAATGGTCGAAAAGAAACACCGCGCTTTATACAAGAGCATGATGAAAGGACGAGCCGAAAGGATGAGAGACGTCAAAATCCTAAAGAAAAAACGAGCTATTTTGGAAAAAACGAAAAAAGAACTAGCATAATAAAAACTATTTCAATTTGCAAGTACTTTATTTCGATACATTACAAAATATATTATGATTTAATATCATACCTTTTAACAATAAGATTCGCACAAAAAATAAATAAAAATCAACAAAATGATGGGTAAATTTTCTTTTAACATGTGATTAACCAGTAGTAACACTGAATTTATGCTAACACTCCCGATACTAATGGAGAAAATCACAAATGGAACTGTTAACCTTTTTATTTTATTGCATAGGGACGTACGTCCAAGGCTAAATTTGTATATAAAGTCTGAGATGATAAAATGGTCAATCGTTGGTGTCGGAATCGCTGAAGTCTTCTTCTTCATCCAGGTCTGGCATCGGGAATCGAAGAATTGCCGCCACACCCGTCAATTGGGTCAATTCTGAAAAATCACGAGTTATTTTACGAAAAAAGGTTATTTTGATCATTACGTTCGCCGGAAACGTGCATCGATGAAAATATTCGAACATCGCCACCGAATTCTCGCACACTATCCACCAGCGAGACGTATCTTTTTCTTTGTTGGATGTCAGAACATCTAAAAAGAAATTATTTTCATGTTAAAACGGTCGAAGTATACGATACCTGAATAAATGGTCTGAAACCAGCAATGTTTCAATGGATTGGGCTTCGCAGGCTTTTTCGACATGTTTTAAACCATAAAATGCTTTGGCAGGTTCGTTTTGGAGCATCGTATAAAAAGCTTCCAGAGCTTTAACCTCACCTAGTGCCTTCGTATCGGCCATTTTTGCGACAACTGCTGGGTCCATCAAAATCTCTAAAAAACACAACTTTTATCACTTTTTGACCTCTAGCTTGAAAACTATGGGTTCTAGGGACTTAACCACTAAGTACAAAATCAAAGATTATTAAATTTTGCTTCTAATGAGCTTTCAAAAGCCAAAATCGGCCCAGTGGTTCAGGATAAACACACAACTTTTATCACTTTTTGACCTCTAGCTCAAAAACAATGGGTTCTAGCGACTTAACCACTAAGTACAAAATCAAAGATTATTAAATTTTGCTTCTAATGAGCTTTCAAAAGCCAAAATCGGCCCAGTGGTTCAGGATAAACACACAACTTTTATCATTTTTTGACCTCTAGCTTGAAAACTATGGGTTCTAGCGACTTAATCACTAAGTACAAAATCAAAGATTATTAAATTTTGCTTCTAATGAGCTTTCAAAAGCCAAAATCGGCCCAGTGGTTCAGGATAAATCGATGATAGAAGGTGTGATTTTGACTCACCAAGAACCCTTTTCAGTACTAATTTAACAAAAAATAACCTTTCAAGGAGTGCTTAAATCCAGAAGAAGAATGCACGAGGAGGAATTTCGGTTTGTTTTCAATGAGTGTCTTATTGTCGGTTTTCAACGCTTCTTGAAACATAAAGTCGTAGAATTGGTCGCGTACAAAACCAGGGCTTGCCAACAAAACACATTTGACGACATCGAAGTTTATGTGGCGTAAAATCGCTTGCATGACGCTGTCGAAAAACTTGGCTATACCCTAAAAAACGTTTTTAATTAAGAAATAAATAAGTTTTCTTTACTTTTTCGTGTTGTTTGACGTTTCCTTTTCGCTTTCGAGGTATCACTTGGTCAATTTTGGTTCGTACGATGGTCATGCTTGAAGTTATTAAGCATACGTAGGCTAAACCTTCTTGCATTATGACAGCACCGACATCGGCATTCTGAAAAAATCAAGTTTTGGAGAGTTTGAGAAGTTTTTTGAACTTACTTGTGTAGGATCGCAGGCGAGATCAACTCGCTCTAATGAAACGGAATCCCATTCAGTCTTAGTCAATGTAAATTTTCTGTTCACTTCAAGATCCAAGGTGTGATATGCTCCCATCTGAAATGCATAAAAAAGGTAAGAGCTAGGCTAAACCCAGTTGAGCTCAAACTATAGTATGGGCTTTGCAAAACTCAACTAAAAAAGGCAATTTCTCTGCTTCCTGAAGACCGACCAACATGAATTTTTGGACAGCTTTTCTTTAATATGATAGGAAAAAGCCTTAAAAATTTCAAGTTAATCGGTCCACAGGAAGCTGAGAAATTGCAGTGTCCGCTGAGTATTCAGAGACAGTGGAGATTCAACTAAAAAGAAAACTGCAATTTCTCAGCTTCCTGTTCATCGATCAACTTAAAAGTTTGCAAAGTTTTTCTTTAATATGAAGAGAAACTGCCCTAAAAATTTCAAGTCGATCGGTTCAGAAGCAGCTGAGAGATTGCAGTGTCCTTTTTGTTGAATCTCCACTGTGTCTCTGAATGCTCAACAAAAAAGGAAACTGCTATTTCTCAGCTTCCTGTGGACCGATCAACTTGAAATTGTTAGGGCTTATTCTCTTCATATTAAAGAAGAGCTGTGCAAAATTTCAGTTTCCTTTATAGTTGAGAAGATTTAACTAAAAAAGACAGTGCAATTTCTCAGCTTTCTATGGACCGATCATCTTGAAATTTTGCACAGTTCTTCTTTCATATGAAGAGAAAATGCCCTAAAAGTTTCAAGTTGATCGGTCCACAGGAAGTTAAGAAATTGCAGTGCCCTTTTTAGGTGAAGCTTCGCTTTGTCTTTGAATACTCAACCGAAAAAGAAACCGCAATTTCTCAGCTTCCTGTGGAGCGATCAACTTGAAATTTTAAGGGCTTTTCTCTTCATATTAAAGAAGAGCTGTGCAAAATTTCAAGTAGACCGGTCCACAGGAAGCTGAGAAATTGCAGTGTCCTTTTTAGTAGAATCTGAACTTTCTGAATACTCAACTAAAAAGGAAACTGCAATTTCTCAGCTTCCTGTGGACCGATCAACTTGAAATTTTTAGGGCTTCTTCTCTTCATATTAAAGAAGAGCTGTGCAACATTTTAAGTTGATCATTCAACAGGAAGCTGAGAAATTGCACTGTTCTTTATAGTTGTATCTTCACTTTGCCTCTGAATACTCTACAAAAAAGGACGGTGCAATTTCTCAGCTTCCTGTGGACTGATCAACTTCAAATTTTGCACAGCTCGTCTTTAATATGATGACAAAAAACCCAAAAAATTTCAAGTCAATCGGTCCACAGGAAGCTGAGAAATCTTAATAGCCTTTTTCGGCCAATTCTCCATTCATTCCTCTCTGAATACTGAGTAACTTCGGAGTACACTTTCTTTCCATTCTTAACATCATCGATTTGATGACTAAGCAAAATAGAGCTCAACCACCACAAAATCGTCCCTTATCTTCCCACCAAGTCCTTTTCAATGATGCATACCTTGACATATTGATTCTCTTCAATGTTCCTCCCTTTAAGTCGCAGAACACAAGCTTGTGTATCAAAATCGATGGCCTCCACTCGTATCGTAAGCGTCGTCCGTATCCTCGAACTAGTCGAAGAACCAGTCGACGATTCATTCTGAACTTTCCTAAACAAAACAATCAAAAACCGTCCAAAAACACCAAAAAAGCAACCTTATAGTGGACGCCCTCACAGTATCCCCTTCACCAATCAAATTATAAGCATGCCACATGTCTTCCGACTCTTCAGGGATAAGAACCACACATCTAAAAACAAAAAACAAAATTAGAAAACAAAAAATAAAATTATTCTCAATCTTTACCCTCCTCCATCCTTGTCCACGTTTTTGTGTACGAGTTTCATCTGAACGTTACGTAATTAATTTTGGCCAAAATTACAATATTTGAGTTCTTTCTTTCCCTTATGTTATTCATTTTGTAAACTCGAGTTGTGCGAAATGCGAAAAGAAGGTTAAAAAGGTCTAACCTTTTCAGAAACCTATTTTTCTTCATTCAATCAAGTACTCATTTTAAAAAAAAATAAAGGAACCTTTTTTTATTTAATTTTACACCTCAGTTTTGTATTGCATTAATTAATTTAAATTTAATTAATTTTTTTGGTAATTTTTCATGAAAAGAGCCAAAAGAGGTTTCGCGGTCAAATCTTATCAGCTGGTTTGAGATTTGCCTCGTGAACAGCTGATCTGAGTTTTTCTGTGTTGTGTTTGTTAATTTTTGCGGTTGTTATTTGTTGTGTTTTATTTTGAGTGTTTTATTTAGTGTTTTTTGAGTGTTTTTAAAGTATATTATTGGTTATTGATTTGTTGGTTGTGTTTCGATGAGGAGCTCGTGTGTTTTGGTAAGTGGATCGAGTATTTTTGATGACGTTGGAGGGTTTTGTGTGGATAAAGTTTTGGTTGGAATGAATTTTTGGGTTCTGATGTGTTGGGATGCGGTGGTGTTCCGCAGGGGTAAGGCATGAAGTGTTGCCATGCAGGGTGGTTGTAGTTTGGCAGCTTTAGGCTAAGATTTTGGCTTAGCTTCTACGTTGAGCTTGTTATTCCATCAATGCTGCCTCTGGTAGGATCATGGTAGATCATAGCATTTGATGACTATCAGAACTGTGGATTTGACAAGTGGTGTAAATCCGACTTCAATAGACTAGCCATAGCAAGCATAAACTGGGCCACAAGTGTTAAGAGGTCCACCCAAGCTTCTGAACTTATAATTTTGGAAATGCACCACTTCTCTGCCAAGATTTGGAGGACTTTGACCAGTTTTGATTCGGCGAGCATCTAGTTCAGTCTACAGAGTTTGATGTTTCCTATTCCGTAAAAGATGATGTTTTAAATGGTTCATTTGGGTCCCAACTCCCATTAACATGTTTTCGAAGAGTGCCAATAAACCAGTTCCCGCACAACTTTTGGCAGCCTATAAACCTCGACTTTTTTCAGTTTTCTGCATATAACTCGAAAACGGGACATTTTATGCGGAAAACACTTTAGTAGTAAATTAAAGAAGACTAAATTCTGAATCGATTAAAAAAAAGTTTGCTAAAATCGATCCAATAGAGAAGTTTTTACAGGCGATCAAAAAAAGATTTTTTTTACTTTTTAGAAAATCCTCCACCCCTCAACCTTAAGAGTGTACTAAAGGCCCCCGGTTTTAGCTATCTTCAAACAGAATTTTTCTGTGAAATTTTTTTCATTTTTTTTTTAAATTAAATGGCGATCAACTAGCTTGCTCCTAAAAAATATTTTGCTAGGAGAAAAAATAGAATAATCTTATTCTCCGATTTGCTCCCGAACTTATGAACCGATTTTCGATTTTTTGGTCTCGTTTTTTCTAATATTGTTTGAAGATACTCCTAATGGAGTCGAATTTGATTTTTTTTAATTTATACAAGAAATAAAATCAAAAATCTGGAAAAATATTTTTTTGGAGCACAATAGTAGTTCGGCATTTAAAAATCAACGAAATTTAAAAAAATAATTGTTAAAAAATTTTGAGTAGAACCGGAGATAATCGGAGAATACTAAAACCGGTGCCTTTAATACACTCTTAAAGTTCCAGAGCATCAATAAAAAAAAGTCAAAAACCATCGAAAATGTTTGCAAAAATGAACGTCCAGGCCGTAGAAGTCGAATGTTCACGTGCTTCATCCGCCATCTTGAAAAACGGTCCCTAATCGACACGTTAGTTTTTGTCCTCTAGCTCCAAAACTATGGGTTCTAGGGACTTGACTGTTGAGTACAAAAAGAAAGTTTTCAACATTCTGCGTCTAACGAGCTTTCCGGCGTCAAGATCGGTCCATCCGTTCAAGAGATATCGATGGTCAAAAATTTCCATTTTTTGATCAAGCGGTTGCGGGGAAACCGCTCGTTCGATTGATTCCGGACTTTTTGTAAAATGTCTCTCACTTTTTAACCTTTGAAATGAGAAGGCCCTTTTTGTTGAAATTAAAATGCTTTATGGACCTTCGCCTTCTCTCCTGGAAGTCCCAGCTCTAAATAAAAACGGTCTTGTCTTGTTTTTTTGGAGATAAAAGAATATCCAGACTTATAATTAGATCCAAATCGTTCCTATACTCACGTTTTGAAAACTTCGATTTACCAAGGCTGAATATTATATGCAAATTTGTTTTTTGAGAATCGATCTCACAGAGCCCATGATTTACAAGTAGTCCAAATTGGAAAAAAAATTTAATTCACATCATTTTTCCTTCTTTGTTTCAGGTTGTGTTTCGGATTATTCGTTTTTGAATCGGGCTTTAAAAAACTATGAGTGATCCTCCTCCAGATCGACCTTCGGGGCTTAGGGCTCCGAGCAAAATCGGAAGATTATGTGCATCAACTCATCCGAAACCTGCAGTTCCTTCAACCCCAAAATCAAGTCAGTCATTTCTTTTACGCACAATTTTTTCAAAGCTTTCTGTTCTGTTTGTACACTGCATGAATGGCACAACGATTTTTTTCCCCTCTCCAGCATAATTCTATCGTTATCATTTCCTTTTCAAGAGGCGGAAGTGTCAAAAGAAAGTTAGACGAAAATTAAACGTTTTTCCTCTCAAACTTTGTATTCGTGTTTCACCACTTAGAATAGTTGAAAACAAACTTCAGACACGAAAAATCCGACAGAGGCTATCAACCTCTAATTTGCGAAAATTTTATCTTCTCTGCTCAAAAAACTAAGGTTTCCTCAAAAATTCGACTTCCCCTCGGATCTTTCCAAATCTGGTACTTTTTTTTTCAACCTAAAACTTAAATTTTTTTTCAATGAACGAGTTATTTCGATCCCAACCTGCATGTTTTTGAATAAAATTCTGTCGAGTAATTTTAAGATGAATGATGAGGATGACTCAACCTAAAAAAATCGAGATCCTACATACTTGTATTAATAAACACGCGTCAGCTTGTGAATAATTAAGATCAGTGGGTTTCCATTATCTTTTAAAATTGAAAAAAATGTTCTCTTCATAATTGAATTTAGAAGCTTTATGATTTCTTCAGTTCTATAAACTTGAGTCAGCTATCATAGCAAGCTCCTCTGATATTGGGTGCTTCGATTAAACAGTTTTGTCAACTTCAATGCTGGTCAGCTTCCATCTTGGTACTCAGTCCAGGTTATGACCTTAGCGTTGCAGTCTATCTCCTCTGATATTGGGCAACTTAGGATATTTTCGGCTTTACGATTTTATCTTCGCGTCCTTATAAATATTCATGCCCCATTTAAGAAAATAATCGTAATCAGTTTTTAATTTAAACGAACAATCGTCGAATGATTCATTTCACGAACCCAATCAATTTCGTCCAACGATCCGGAAAGGCAAATCGCCCGAATTAATCTTTTCGAGACAACTGGAGCTACTGTTTGACCTTTTTAACTTTCTCAAAGAGAAGTTATTGTAATACCGTCGGATTCGGGTTTTTGGGGAAGGGTCTTCCAGACCCCCTAGGGTCAAACTGACTTTTGATCTTTGTCGGACATGACTTTGTCTGTGGTGCCGTCCGTCCGTCCGTCGCCTTTTTTTCCGGAACACTTCACGGCCACAATTTTCATCCGATTTTCACGAAATTTTCACACAATCTTCCTTTCGTGGTTATCTTAAAAGTGAAGAGAGCGATTTTTGAAATTCGACAAAATGGCGGAGATATGTCTGTCTAAAGTTTGCAAAAATGTGCTACGGGCTTTCTACCGGTCCGATCTTCACCAAATTTTAACCAAATAATCTTCACGTGATCCCGATTAAATTTCATTAACTAATTAGATAATTAATTATGTAATTAGGTAATTATGACTAATTAACTTAATTTTCCCATTTTCATAAAATTATCACCAAATTCAAGTTATGATTGGAAAAAAAAATTCAAAAATTAATTATTTAATTAATTAACTAATTAGGTAATTATATTGAGTTTGAGTGAAATTAGTCCCATTTTCATAAAATTATCACCAAATTAAAGTTATGACTGAAAAAATTTTTTTTTCTATAAATTAATTAATTAACTAATTAAATAGTTTGGGTGAAATTTATGGATCCCCCGAAATCTGTAGACCTTTGAGAAAGTTCGTGTCTCTGGGCAAGCTCCAGGACCAATACTTCTGTATTAAAATTTTGTTTTAGAAGTTAAAAAACCCCCTAAAAATGATCGAAATTCAATAATGAAGCATTCGTGGTACGACAGTATGGGATGCTGTGAGATTTCTTGGTTTCGAATCTTTTGTCTTATTTCTTTGGTTCAATTGCCCATTACGACGAGCTTAAAATTGAGTTTTGAATTAAGTGTTTCATTGTTTGTTTATTATGGCCTGCGTTAATGACAGGTTTTCTATCCGTGAACGTCGAAGTGTTTGTATTTTTTTTTCCCACCTACTTAAAAGCTCTACCGTCCTTTCTATTTGCACAATCCACGCGTTTCTGGACGTTTGAATTATTTAAAGAGTTCTATTTTGTGAGAAGGAAGTCGTTTATGAGAAAATTTTTTTTTCTCTTGTAATCGCTTGTAATAAGCCCTATTTTGAACTGTCATAATCTGATCTGGCGGAGTCGTTTTGCGTCGGCTCGCCCACGTGTGTATGGTCACACTCGCTAAAGATATCAAAAGAAGATTTCGGGTTTTTGGGTCCGTCCTTGGTCGTTTATGCGCACATCTTGAACCGCGTCATTTCGGTGCATAATAATAAAATATTGAAATTAAAACGGATTTTGCCCACTCGCCATTTCTTTCCGAATAAACAACGCGGCGGTTTACTTTTCTTTCATAAAAAAACAAATGCTAACGAGGTTATAAATTCTAATTAAAATAACTGGCTTTGTGGCTGATCGGATTTAGGCATGCGACCTGCCAAGGACGCTCAAGGTCACTCAAGGATTACCGGTGCTGGGTATAAGGGCTATAGCGAATGCTCCCCGCTAATAGCCCGTGGCCAGGAAAATGTTCAAAACCGGCCTAAACAGTGTCTATTCTTGTCAAAAAATGGTTCAAAATCTGCCCAGAAAGTGTCTTTTTAGTTTTTTGTCAAAAAAATGTTCACTATCTCAGTTTCTATACGTCTTCATCGTCAAAAAAGGTGCAAAATCTACTGCCTTTATTGATTTGAAGAAAAAAAAGTTCAAAAGCTCCCTGAAATGGGTCTTTTTCGTCAAAAAAATGGTCAAAATTAAGGGCTTTCTCCATCTTAAAATAGAGAATCACTGGAAACTTCCTCTTGGGAATTTTTAAAGCCATCCCGGTTTTTATTGAACGAAATACAAAAGTGATGTTTAATTAATTGAGGTACTTGTCTTTTGACCGAAAGCCCACTTAAGTCCACCTTCATCCGGGCAAGCCTGAGCCAAATTCACCTCTCCGCCCCTCTTTTCCGGCAATTTAACATAAAGCACGACATCCGTTTAAAATTGAAGGTCCCCTTCAGGGCAGAGGCGGAACCATCTCAAGTCGCACGGCCAATTTAGCAAACCTACCATGAATTACCGCAGATAAAACGAAATTCAATTTTAAATAATCACAATAAAGACACTGACGAATTTCTTTCCTTACAAACTTTTTTTCTAAAAAAATGCATGAAACATTAGATTTTGCAAAATAAGCGACACTTTATAAACAACGCCTTTGAGGGAATCTTGAATTTAGTGGGTGGACATTAAAGGACACGGCTGATGTAGATAACGTAGAAACGTTAAATTTCGATGTTTTTTTACGTCAAATATTATCATATCAAAACAAACCATAATTTTGGATAAGATTTTAAATTTTTGGGAGGTAAACCCAGCCAAGATAGGAGTTAAAAATCTTGATCTTCTGAATTTAGAACGGAATAGAATAATGTGGGAGTATCGCCAGACTGGGTCAATAGAAAAGCAGCTACCCATCTTTTTAGATAAATCCAGGAACCTTTAAAATGAGCTTAGTCCGGACTCAATCGGACGAGAGGTTCTCCCGCAAAAAGAAAATGTGGTTCCCAAAATTGGATTAGACGACGGATTTTTAAGATGGGATATCTCGAAAACGAAACAACGTATGGGAAAAATTGATTAGCAAATTTTGTAGGAAATTTTATCAGCTTTAATTTTTAACTAAGTGGCCGAAACGCTAGGGGGCATAGTTTTCGAGATATAGGCAAAAAACTGAAAAATGTGCCCTCAGGGTGATGCTAAAGTCATACCTTAGGTGTCAACCATATATTCGTCTGGACTATCATGGGATATTCAGTATTTGTGTTCTCATTTCCTAATTATCTTGGTTGTTTTCCATAAAATGGAAGAAATTAATTTTGTCGGAAAAGAGGAATTGCGACCTTTCAATATACTAAAGAGAATTTCAACTCATCCGGCCAAGCCCCTCAAGCATGATTTATGCGGACACATTTTGTCGTGTCAGTGCTCATATTAAATCCGCGATAAAAATTTAGGCGTCACCCATAAAACCATTTAACACCTCCCATGACTTTGGCTTATTTTTAAAAAACAAGCGGTCTAATCTCCTTGACAAAAAAATTTATAAAACGTTACAAATGGACGGACCTTCGACAAAAACGAGTTTTGAAAAGTAATCCAATTAAGAATAAACCTATATTTTAACCTTTTATTTTAATGAATTTTGAATAGGCGATGTATATTCATGATTTGTAATTTAATTATGTGCACAACGCGTGAATAAATGCATTTGGCAAGCACTTCTTTTTTAAACAATTGACACGAGAAAATTAATTTTCCACAAATTTACATAAGCAATATTGTTTCGAGTCGTGTAACCAATTTAAATGCAGATTTCCAATAAGTGTGGATTACACACATGACCTAAACAAAGCATAATCCAAGTATTATCAAGTTATTCAAGTTTGATGTTGACATTACATGTCTGGAGCGTGGAACGACGGAACTTCCTCAAAAAGCCTCAGAAATTCCGATCCTTTTGGATAGTCGATGGGACCTTTTTCGACGGGAAAGTCTCCATTTTGACGGCAGATTTTGAACCTTATTCGATGAGGAATCGCTTTTGAGGTTCAGGTCGAAATTTTTAGGGTGTCAGAGAGCTTTTTCGATGAGAAAGACTGGCTTAAAGCAGATTTTGATTATTATTTGCCAAAAAGGACTTTTGGGGGAGATTTGGTTCCGCACTCTTTAGGCCAGTGGTTCCCAAACTGGTGGGCAGGCTCAAGATTTTCAAATATCGCACAAAAATACAGTTTTTCTTTTCTTTCTTAACATATTTAAAGGGTATTTTTCATCAAAAACCTTACAATAGACATTTTAAGAGGCAATTTTTCGTCAAAAACCTCAAAATCAACATTTGTTGAGCCTAATTTTCGTCCAAAAACTAAGTTTTATGAGACAATTTTCGTTAAAAACTTCAAAGTCAAGGTTTCAAGAGCCAAATTTCCGTCAAAACCCTCAAAATCAAAGTTTTAAGAGCCTTTTTTCGTCAAAAACCTCAAAATCGAGGTTTGAAGAGCCAAATTTTCTTCAAAAACCTCCTTCAATATCAACATTTTCAAAACCCCATTTTCGTCCAAAAACCTTAAAATCGGAGTTTTAAGATTTTTTTTTTTTTTTTTTTTTTTTTCTTGTCTAAAACCTCAAAATTGAGGTTTCAAGAGCCAAATTTTCGTCAAAAATCTCAAAATCAAGGTTTTAAGAGCCAAATTTTCGTCAAAAACCTCAAAATCAACATTAATTGTTAAGCCCAATTTTCGTCCAAAAACCTCAAAATCAAAGTTTTAAGATCCAAATTTTCGTCAAAAACCTCAAAATCAACATTAATTGTTAAGCCCAATCTTCGTCCAAAAACCTCAAAATCGAAGTTTTAAGAGCCAAATTTTCGTCCAAAAACCTCAAAATCAAAGTTTTAAGATCCAAATTTTCGTCAAAAACCTCAAAATCAACATTAATTGTTAAGCTCAATTTTCGTCCAAAAACCTCAAAATCGAAGTTTTAAGAGCCAAATTTTCGTCAAAAACCTCAAAATCAACATTAATTGTTAAGCCCAATTTTCGTCCAAAAACCTCAAAATCAAAGTTTTAAGAGCCTTTTTTCGTCAAAAACCTCAAAATCGAGGTTTCAAGAGCCAAATTTTTGTAAAACCTCCAAGTAAACTTCAAAGAGTCAATTTTTCGTCAAAAACCTCAAAATCAACATTAATTGTTAAGCCCAATTTTCGTCCAAAAACCTCAAAATCGAAGTTTTAAGAGCCAAATTTTCGTCAAAAACCTCAAAATCAACATTAATTGTTAAGCCCAATTTTCGTCCAAAAACCTCAAAATCGAAGTTTTAAGAGCCTTTTTTCGTCAAAAACCTCAAAATCGAGGTTTCAAGAGCCAAATTTTTGTCAAAAACCTCAATATCAACATTTGTAAAGCCCAATTTTCGTCCAAAAATCTCAAAATCAAAGCTTTAAGAGACATTTTTCGTCAAAAACCTCAAAATTAAGGTTTCAAGAGCCAAATTTTCGTCAAAAACCTCAACATCAATATTTTTAAAGCCAATTTTCGTCCAAAATCCTCAAAATCAAATTTTTAAGAGCCTTTTTTCGTCAAAAACCTCAAAATCGAGGTTTCAAGAGCCAAATTTTTGTCAAAAACCTCAATATCAACATTTGTAAAGCCCATTTTTTGTCAAAAACCTCAAAATTAAGGTTTCAAGAGCCAAATTTTCGTCAAAAACCTCAAAATCAACATTTTTAAAGCCAATTTTCGTCCAAAATCCTCAAAATCAAATTTTTAAGAGCCTTTTTTCGTCAAAAACCTCAAAATCGAGGTTTCAAGAGCCAAATTTTTGTCAAAAACCTCAATATCAACATTTGTAAAGCCCAATTTTCGTCCAAAAATCTCAAAATCAAAGCTTTAAGAGACATTTTTCGTCAAAAACCTCAAAATTAAGGTTTCAAGAGCCAAATTTTCGTCAAAAACCTCAACATCAGTATTTTTAAAGCCAATTTTCGTCCAAAATCCTCAAAATCAAATTTTTAAGAGCCTTTTTTCGTCAAAAACCTCAAAATCGAGGTTTCAAGAGCCAAATTTTTGTCAAAAACCTCAATATCAACATTTGTAAAGCCCATTTTTTGTCAAAAACCTCAAAATTAAGGTTTCAAGAGCCAAATTTTCGTCAAAAACCTCAAAATCAACATTTTTAAAGCCAATTTTCGTCCAAAATCCTCAAAATCAAATTTTTAAGAGCCTTTTTTCGTCAAAAACCTCAAAATCGAGGTTTCAAGAGCCAAATTTTTGTAAAACCTCCAAGTAAACTTCAAAGAGTCAATTTTTCGTCAAAAACCTCAAAATCAACATTAATTGTTAAGCCCAATTTTCGTCCAAAAACCTCAAAATCAAAGTTTTAAGATCCAAATTTTCGTCAAAAACCTCAAAATCAACATTAATTGTTAAGCCCAATCTTCGTCCAAAAACCTCAAAATCGAAGTTTTAAGAGCCAAATTTTCGTCCAAAAACCTCAAAATCAAAGTTTTAAGATCCAAATTTTCGTCAAAAACCTCAAAATCAACATTAATTGTTAAGCTCAATTTTCGTCCAAAAACCTCAAAATCAAAGTTTTAAGATCCAAATTTTCGTCAAAAACCTCAAAATCAACATTAATTGTTAAGCCCAATCTTCGTCCAAAAACCTCAAAATCGAAGTTTTAAGAGCCAAATTTTCGTCCAAAAACCTCAAAATCAAAGTTTTAAGATCCAAATTTTCGTCAAAAACCTCAAAATCAACATTAATTGTTAAGCCCAATTTTCGTCCAAAAACCTCAAAATCGAAGTTTTAAGAGCCAAATTTTCGTCAAAAACCTCAAAATCAACATTAATTGTTAAGCCCATTTTTCGTCCAAAAACCTCAAAATCAAAGTTTTAAGAGCCTTTTTTCGTCAAAAACCTCAAAATCGAGGTTTCAAGAGCCAAATTTTTGTAAAACCTCCAAGTAAACTTCAAAGAGTCAATTTTTCGTCAAAAACCTCAAAATCAGCATTAATTGTTAAGCCCATTTTTCGTCCAAAAACCTCAAAATCAAAGTTTTAAGAGCCTTTTTTCGTCAAAAACCTCAAAATCGAGGTTTCAAGAGCCAAATTTTTGTAAAACCTCCAAGTAAACTTCAAAGAGTCAATTTTTCGTCAAAAACCTCAAAATCAACATTAATTGTTAAGCCCAATTTTCGTCCAAAAACCTCAAAATCGAAGTTTTAAGAGCCAAATTTTCGTCAAAAACCTCAAAATCAACATTAATTGTTAAGCCCAATTTTCGTCCAAAATCCTCAAAATCAAATTTTTAAGAGCCTTTTTTCGTCAAAAACCTCAAAATCGAGGTTTCAAGAGCCAAATTTTTGTCAAAAACCTCAATATCAACATTTGTAAAGCCCATTTTTCGTCAAAAACCTCAAAATTAAGGTTTCAAGAGCCAAATTTTCGTCAAAAACCTCAAAATCAACATTTTTAAAGCCAATTTTCGTCCAAAAACTAAGTTTTATGAGACAATTTTCGTTAAAAACTTCAAAGTCAAGGTTTCAAGAGCCAAATTTCCGTCAAAACCCTCAAAATCAAAGTTTTAAGAGCCTTTTTTCGTCAAAAACCTCAAAATCGAGGTTTGAAGAGCCAAATTTTCTTCAAAAACCTCCTTCAATATCAACATTTTCAAAACCCCATTTTCGTCCAAAAACCTTAAAATCGGAGTTTTAAGATTTTCTTGTCTAAAACCTCAAAATTGAGGTTTCAAGAGCCAAATTTTCGTCAAAAATCTCAAAATCAAGGTTTTAAGAGCCAAATTTTCGTCAAAAACCTCAAAATCAACATTAATTGTTAAGCCCAATTTTCGTCCAAAAACCTCAAAATCGAAGCTTTAAGAGCCAAATTTTCGTCAAAAACCTCAAAATCAACATTAATTGTTAAGCCCAATTTTCGTCCAAAATCCTCAAAATCAAATTTTTAAGAGCCTTTTTTCGTCAAAAACCTCAAAATCGAGGTTTCAAGAGCCAAATTTTTGTCAAAAACCTCAATATCAACATTTGTAAAGCCCATTTTTCGTCAAAAACCTCAAAATTAAGGTTTCAAGAGCCAAATTTTCGTCAAAAACCTCAAAATCAACATTTTTAAAGCCAATTTTCGTCCAAAATCCTCAAAATCAAAGTTTTAAGAGCCTTTTTTCGTCAAAAACCTCAAAATCGAGGTTTCAAGAGCCAAATTTTTGTAAAACCTCCAAGTAAACTTCAAAGAGTCAATTTTTCGTCAAAAACCTCAAAATCAGCATTAATTGTTAAGCCCATTTTTCGTCCAAAAACCTCAAAATCAAAGTTTTAAGAGCCTTTTTTCGTCAAAAACCTCAAAATCGAGGTTTCAAGAGCCAAATTTTTGTAAAACCTCCAAGTAAACTTCAAAGAGTCAATTTTTCGTCAAAAACCTCAAAATCAACATTAATTGTTAAGCCCAATTTTCGTCCAAAAACCTCAAAATCGAAGTTTTAAGAGCCAAATTTTCGTCAAAAACCTCAAAATCAACATTAATTGTTAAGCCCAATTTTCGTCCAAAAACCTCAAAATCGAAGTTTTAAGAGCCAAATTTTCGTCAAAAACCTCAAAATCAACATTAATTGTTAAGCCCAATTTTTTTCCAAAATCCTCAAAATCAAATTTTTAAGAGCCTTTTTTCGTCAAAAACCTCAAAATCGAGGTTTCAAGGGCCAAATTTTTGTCAAAAACCTCAAAATCAACATTTGTTGAGCCTAATTTTCGTCCAAAAACTAAGTTTTATGAGACAATTTTCGTTAAAAACTTCAAAGTCAAGGTTTCAAGAGCCAAATTTCCGTCAAAACCCTCAAAATCAAAGTTTTAAGAGCCTTTTTTCGTCAAAAACCTCAAAATCAAGGTTTGAAGAGCCAAATTTTCTTCAAAAACCTCCTTCAATATCAACATTTTCAAAACCCCATTTTCGTCCAAAAACCTTAAAATCGGAGTTTTAAGATTTTCTTGTCTAAAACCTCAAAATTGAGGTTTCAAGAGCCAAATTTTCGTCAAAAATCTCAAAATCAAGGTTTTAAGAGCCAAATTTTCGTCAAAAACCTCAAAATCAACATTAATTGTTAAGCCCAATTTTCGTCCAAAAACCTCAAAATCAAAGTTTTAAGATCCAAATTTTCGTCAAAAACCTCAAAATCAACATTAATTGTTAAGCTCAATTTTCGTCCAAAAACCTCAAAATCGAAGTTTTAAGAGCCAAATTTTCGTCAAAAACCTCAAAATCAACATTAATTGTTAAGCCCAATTTTCGTCCAAAAACCTCAAAATCAAAGTTTTAAGAGCCTTTTTTCGTCAAAAACCTCAACATCAGTATTTTTAAAGCCAATTTTCGTCCAAAATCCTCAAAATCAAATTTTTAAGAGCCAATTTTCGTCCAAAAACCTCAAAATCGAGGTTTCAAGAGCCAAATTTTTGTCAAAAACCTCAATATCAACATTTGTAAAGCCCATTTTTTGTCAAAAACCTCAAAATTAAGGTTTCAAGAGCCAAATTTTCGTCAAAAACCTCAAAATCAACATTTTTAAAGCCAATTTTCGTCCAAAATCCTCAAAATCAAATTTTTAAGAGCCTTTTTTCGTCAAAAACCTCAAAATCGAGGTTTCAAGAGCCAAATTTTTGTAAAACCTCCAAGTAAACTTCAAAGAGTCAATTTTTCGTCAAAAACCTCAAAATCAACATTAATTGTTAAGCCCAATTTTCGTCCAAAAACCTCAAAATCAAAGTTTTAAGATCCAAATTTTCGTCAAAAACCTCAAAATCAACATTAATTGTTAAGCCCAATCTTCGTCCAAAAACCTCAAAATCGAAGTTTTAAGAGCCAAATTTTCGTCCAAAAACCTCAAAATCAAAGTTTTAAGATCCAAATTTTCGTCAAAAACCTCAAAATCAACATTAATTGTTA
>JAGWEN010000441.1:0-94419 GCA_018703685.1 Orius laevigatus
TCTCGAAAACTTTGAAGTCGAGGTTTTAGTAGGTGATTTTTTTCTCGAAATACTTCGAAGTCGAGTTTTAGTAGGTGATTTTTTTGTCTCGAAATACTTCGAAGTCGAGGTTTTTAGTAGGTTATTTTTGTCTCGAAATACTTCGAAGTCGAGGTTTTAGTGAGGTGATTTTTTGTCTCGAAAATACTTCGAAGTCGAGGTTTTAGGTAGGTGATTTTTTGTCTCGAAATACTTCGAAGTCGAGGTTTTAGTAGGTGATTTTTTGTCTCGAAATACTTCGAAGTCGAGGTTTTAGTAGGTGATTTTTTGTCTCGAAATACTTCGAAGTCGAGGTTTTAGTAGGTGATTTTTTGTCTCGAAATACTTCGAAGTCGAGGTTTTAGTAGGTGATTTTTTGTCTCGAAATACTTCGAAGTCGAGGTTTTAGTAGGTGATTTTTTGTCTCGAAATACTTCGAAGTCGAGGTTTTAGTAGGTGATTTTTTGTCTCGAAATACTTCGAAGTCGAGGTTTTAGTAGGTGATTTTTTGTCTCGAAATACTTCGAAGTCGAGGTTTTAGTAGGTGATTTTTTTCTCGAAATACTTCGAAGTCGAGGTTTTGGGAGGTGATTTTTTGTCTCGAAATACTTCGAAGTCGAGGTTTTAGTGTGTGATTTTTTGTCTCGTAATACTTTGAAGTCGAGGTTTTAGGAGGTGATTTTTTTCTCGAAATACTTCGAAGTCGAGGTTTTAGTAGGTTATTTTATGTCTCAAAATACTTCGAAGTCGAGGTTTTAGTGTGTGATTTTTTGTCTCGAAATACTTCGAAGTCGAGGTTTTGGGAGGTGATTTTTTGTCTCGAAATACTTCGAAGTCGAGGTTTTAGTAGGTGATTTTATGTCTCGAAATACTTCGAAGTCGAGGTTTTAGTAGGTGATTTTTTGTCTCGAAATACTTCGAAGTCGAGGTTTTAGTAGGTGATTTTTTGTCTCGAAATACTTCGAAGTCGAGGTTTTAGTAGGTGATTTTTTGTCTCGAAATACTTCGAAGTCGAGGTTTTAGGAGGTGATTTTTTGTCTCGAAATACTTCGAAGTCGAGGTTTTAGTAGGTGATTTTTTGTCTCGAAATACTTCGAAGTCGAGGTTTTAGTAGGTGATTTTTTGTCTCGAAATACTTCGAAGTCGAGGTTTTGGTAGGTGATTTTTTGTCTCGAAATACTTCGAAGTCGAGGTTTTAGTAGGTGATTTTTTGTCTCGAAATACTTCGAAGTCGAGGTTTTAGTAGGTGATTTTTTGTCTCGAAATACTTCGAAGTTGAGGTTTTGGTAGGTGATTTTTTGTCTCGAAATACTTCGAAGTCGAGGTTTTAGGAGGTGATTTTTTGTCTCGAATTACTTCGAAGTCGAGGTTTTAGTAGGTGATTTTTTGTCTCGAAATACTTCGAAGTCGAGGTTTCAGTAGGTGATTTTTTGTCTCGAAATACTTCGAAGTTGAGGTTTTGGTAGGTGATTTTTTGTCTCGAAATACTTCGAAGTCGAGGTTTTAGTAGGTGATTTTTTGTCTCGAAATACTTCGAAGTCGAGGTTTTAGTAGGTGATTTTTTGTCTCGAAATACTTCGAAGTCGAGGTTTTAGGAGGTGATTTTTTGTCTCGAATTACTTCGAAGTCGAGGTTTTAGGAGGTGATTTTTTGTCTCGAAATACTTCGATGTCGAGGTTTTGGGAGGTGATTTTTGTCTCGAAATACTTCGAAGTCGAGGTTTTAGGAGGTGATTTTTTGTCTCGAAATACTTCGAAGTCGAGGTTTTGGGAGGTGATTTTTTTTCTCGAAATACTTCGAAGTCGAGGTTTTAGTAGGTGATTTTTTGTCTCGAAATACTTCGAAGTCGAGGTTTTATTAGGTGATTTTTTGTCTCGAAATACTTCGAAGTCGAGGTTTTAGTAGGTGATTTTCTTTCTCGAAATACTTCGAAGTCGAGGTTTTAGTAGGTGAGTTTTTGTCTCGAAATACTTCGAAGTCGAGGTTTTAGTAGGTGATTTTTTGTCTCGAAATACTTCGAAGTTCAGGTTTTAGTAGGTGATTTTCTTTCTCGAAATACTTCGAAGTCGAGGTTTTAGTAGGTGATTTTTTGTCTCGAAATACTTCGAATTCGAGGTTTTAAGAGGTGATTTTTTGTCTCGAAATACTTCGAAATCGAGGTTTTAAGAAGTGATTTTTGGTCTCGAAATACTTCGAAACTGAGGTTTTAAGAGGTGATTTTTTGTCTCGAAATACTTCGAAATCGAGGTTTTAGTGTGTGATTTTTTGTCTCGAAATACTTCGAAGTCGAGGTTTTGGGAGGTGATTTTTTCTCTCGAAATACTTCGAAGTCGAGGTTTTAGTAGGTGATTTTTTGTCTCGAAATACTTCGAAGTCGAGGTTTTAGTAGGTGATTTTTTGTCTCGAAATACTTCGAAGTCGAGGTTTTAGTAGATGATTTTCTTGTCTCGAAATACTTCGAAGTCGAGGTTTTAGTAGGTGATTTTTTGTCTTGAAATACTTCGAAGTCGAGGTTTTAGTAGGTGATTTTTTGTCTCGAAATACTTCGAAGTCGAGGTTTTAGCAAGTGATTTTTTGTCTTGAAATACTTCGAAGTCGAGGTTTTAGTAGGTGATTTTTTGTCTCGAAATACTTCGGGGTCGAGGTTTTAGGAGGTGACTTTTTGTCTCGAATTACTTCGAAGTCGTGGTTTTAGTAGGTGATTTAATGTCTCGAAATACTTCGAAGTCGAGGTTTTAGTAGGTGATTTTTTGTCTCGAAATACTTCGAAGTCGAGGTTTTAGGAGGTGATTTTTTGTCTCGAAATACTTCGAAATCGAGGTTTTAGGAGGTGATTCATTGACTCGAAATACTTCGAAGTCGAGGTTTTAGTAGGTGATTTTTTGTCTCGAAAAACTTCGAAGTCGAGGTTTTAGGAGGTGATTTTTTGTCTCGAAATACTTCGAAATCGAGGTTTTAGGAGGTGATTCTTTGACTCGAAATACTTCGAAATCGAGGTTTTAAGAGGTGATTTTTTGTCTCGAAATACTTCGAAATCGAGGTTTTAGGAGCTGATTCTTTGACTCGAAATACTTCGAAATCGAGGTTTTAAGAGGTGATTTTTTGTCTCGAAATACTTCGATATCGAGGTTTTAAGAGGTAATTTCTTGTCTCGAAATACTTCGAAATCGAGGTTTTATTAGGTGATTTTTTGTCTCGAAATACTTCGAAGTCGAGGTTTTAGTAGGTGATTTTTTGTCTCGAAATACTTCGAAGTCGAGGTTTCAGTAGGTGATTTTTTGTCTCGAAATACTTCGAAGTTGAGGTTTTGGTATGTGATTTTTTGTCTCGAAATACTTCGAAATCTAGGTTTTAGGAGGTGATTCTTTGACTCGAAATACTTCGAAATCGAGGTTATAAGAGGTGATTTTTTGTCTCGAAATACTTCGATATCGAGGTTTTAAGAGGTAATTTCTTGTCTCGAAATACTTCGAAATCGAGGTTTTATTAGGTGATTTTTTGTCTCGAAATACTTCGAAGTCGAGGTTTTAGTAGGTGATTTTTTGTCTCGAAATACTTCGAAGTCGAGGTTTTAGTAGGTGATTTTTTGTCTCGAAATACTTCGACGTCGAGGTTTTAGTAGGTGATTTTTTGTCTCGAAATACTTCGAAGTCGAGGTTTTAGCAAGTGATTTTTTGTCTTGAAATACTTCGAAGTCGAGGTTTTAGTAGGTGATTTTTTGTCTCGAAATACTTCGGGGTCGAGGTTTTAGGAGTTGATTTTTCCTTTCCAAATACCTCGAAGTCGGGGTTTTAGGAGTTTATTTTTTATCTCGTAAAACTTCGAAGTCTAGGTTATAGGAGTTGATCTTTCCTTTCCAATTACCTTGAAGTCGACGTTTTAGGATTGATTTTTCCTTTCCAAACACCTCGAAGTCAAGCCTGGCCCCTCTTTTGATTGGCTGAAACTCTTCGGCCAATGAGAATCGGCCAGGCTGCGCATATAAACAAAAGTGGATTGAGCGCATTTAATCATTAATTTCTCTCGAGTTCACATCATTATCTAAACGAAAAGAAACACACTGCTAGTGAGTCACTAGAACCTGCCGAGAAGAAATATCCAGTTGAGGAGAAGAAAAATCGCCGGCCCTTTTCTCGACCAGCAATGTTTTTCTGCCGTTTCCATAAAAAACGACTCAGACTCCCGGACCCCTTTTTGTGCCGCCTGTTGTCCAACGGGTCTTAAACACATGCTCTCTGACAAGGAGAGTGTTGAGTGCACCAAACCTCTGTTCAGAGGTCTAAAACCTATACCCGACAGGTGCGATTGAAAGTAGGGTCCTTCAAAATTCAAAATACGTTAGCGATTCGACACACTCCACGAAAAACGCTACACCGTTGGCCCTGAAAAGGGCCGTCGATTCCGTTGGCCTTGAAAAGGGCCGTCGGTTCAGTAGGTCCATCTATACCTGACTAATAGATCCATCTTTACCTGGCCAGTAGATTCACCTATACCTGGCCAGTATATCCGTCTATACCTGGCCTATGGTTCCATCTATACGGGTAAGATTCGTCTTTACTTGGCCTATAGGTCCATCTATTCCTGGCCTATAGGTCGATCTATAATTCCACCTATAATTTTGATTTTAATTTAATTAAATGCCCTCAGTAGACTATGACGATGGTCTATTACGTTATGATTAGTTTTTAGCAATAACTCCGGTAATTTGCAATAAAATGTTTTGAGCAGGTGTTTTTTTCCCCGATATATGTAATTATTTTTCTGTTTATTTTGAGTTATGATCAAAGCCAAAATTCTTTATTTTATTAAGTAAAGAAATCCAGGAAAAAGTCACAGATGAAAATTTGTATTAAATCAAGTGAAAAAAAAATGATTTCACAGTTTGAGAAAGGTTTGGGGTATAATTTTTTTTTTTTTTTTTTTTTTTTTTTTTTACTTCGCTACCTACTACATACTTGGGTTAGGATTATTTCGTCCTAATAACTTAATTGTTTTAGATAGAATGAAGCAAGATATCTTTAAATCCGATACAAACGTCTGGGACGTCCGCGAAAACGGTGACAACCTATCAAATCGAAAAATTCTGAAAGAAAACGACGAAAAACATTCCGCGCCGTCTTTACCTTTGAAATGCGTCGAAGAAAAAGATATATTCGACGACGAAGGTATCCGTGAGATGACTTTAAGCTACGTCCGCGTACGTGAACTCCAACGCGATATCGAACGTGCCAAAAAAATCCTGACTTTGAAACAACAAGAAAGTATTATTTCTATTGCAATGATAAATTGAGATTCTTTTTTCCCCAAAGGAAAAACCGAGCCTGAAAGAAAGGAATCTATGAAAAATCTTAAAGTGAAAATTCAAACTTTATTCAATGAAAGGGCAAAACTAGGCTTGGAACTTTCGCAGTGGAAATCGGAGAGGAACTACGCCAGAAATGTCCGCTCCCAAAGACTTCAAGATCTCAAATTCTGGGCCGAAGACGCCGAACGGAAGCACTTCATACTCAGAGAGCAACTTTTAAAACTGCAAGATTTAGAAGTCCCAAAGAAAAACAACTTTTTGAGCAAACTCTTTCCTTGTATGAAAAAATAGTATAAAAATATAGGTATACGAAATTACAAAATTTGTTTCAAACAATCATGATGTAATTAAGCCTAAATAATTTAATAGTTCGGGGTGGTGAATGAATTCTGCTTATAGTAATACCTTTGAGTTTACAATACATGTGGTAAACGCAGTTGGTACCACTGTGAGGCGCGCTCTCGGCGCGCCCTCACCGGGAAGGTTTCATAGCCGAGAACAACCTTGGCCGAGAACGTTCCACGACGATTTACGAAGACGGAAAACGAACGAACGCACGTATTTTTAGCGGATTTCCGTAGGAAAGTAGGCTATTGAGGTGGTCGTCACGGAGGCTCCCAGGCCAGAGGCTTATATATTCGTGATCAGGAAGCTCTGGGGATCACAAAAATATAAGATGTTCCTTTCATGTTTATTTATATATATATATATTTATTTATTATATATATATATATATATATATATATGTACATGTTCATCGCATAACTGGAGAAATTTTGGCATGAGGTTAATGAAACTATGTATTTAGGGCCTAAAAAAATTGAGAAGGAAACCTATTGAAAATGGCTTGAATCGAGCAAGCGGTTCTGGTACTTCGCTTAGGGCATAAAGGGCATTTTCGTGATTTTCTCGGAACCTGAAGGTTTGAGATGGTTGAAAATCGTGACGGGAAGGTCCTAGGGGCCGAGGATCATAGTTAATAGCAGTTAAAATCTCAAAATCGGTTCTGGGACTTGGCTAAGGGGCCTAAATGGAATTTCGTGATTTCTTCGATACCCGAAAGTTTGAGATGGTTGGAAATGGTGACGGAAATATATTATGGCCCGAGGACCATAGTAGAAGACAGTTGGAATCGACTAAGCGGTTCTGAGACTCTCCTGAGGGACTTAAATGGAATTTCGTCATTTTAGGAAATAAGAGCAGGAGATGGTCGAAATCGATTATAGGAGCTGCTCATGAACAGAGAATTCACATTTGACAACAGATCAAGCCCGCACACGAAGAGGAAGCTACTTCTTAGGGCATTGATGAAATTTATTTTAGAATTTGAACTTTTGGCGGTGAAAATCACGTGGTTTAATTGAAATATACTGAGCCATAGGCTTTGAAAATTTTTCGCTGATTTCTAGAGGAATTTAAGCTATTGTGGTCGGTGCGATGGAGGCTCCGGGCTCAGAGACCCATTTCATTATTTTACTGTGATGGCGGGGGGGGGGGATAACCAGGACATCAAAGATAGGCTTAGGGAAGGCCTTTCCGGAGGAAATCCGCTGCTTCTCGAGGCTGCCTCGAGGCTTTTTTTTTATTTTTTTATTTTTTTTATTTTTTTATTTTTATTTTTTTTTTTTTTAAACGATAAATTCATGTAAAGTAACGCTAATTATTTCTTGTAAAACGTGAATAAAGTGAGCTAATTGAAAACTTCTTCTATTTAATAGTAGTTAGTCCTACATACATTTGAGTATTGGTAACTCAAAGGGAATACATAGTCATGAATCATGATGTTTTTATTCGAATTTAATCCCTTGGGAGAGAGTGAGGGTGTCACTGTGATTAATTGTGATAGTCGAACGTCTCATGTATTGTTTCCAAGAGTCTGAGCCGCTTTCTCGTCCTCCCCCTGTGTGTTTTTCTCCTCCGAAAGCGCCACCGATTTCCGCTCCCGATGTGGGAATGTTGACGTTCACTATGCCACAGTCTGAGCCTTTAGGACCTATCCACTGCAACAACAAAAATATATATAATATTGTATAAATAAATAATTTAAATTGGAATAAGCACTTTAACAGTCAGTTTGGCACGACTGTTAAAGCGCCATAACTTCCATTTTTGGCCCAATGCTATCGGTACATTTAGTTGGTGAATGCACATGTGGACTGTGTTTGGAAAGTCTTTTTAAAAGAGCTACTAAAATATAACTTCTTAGACTATTCATCTACCTTAAATAATGTAGAGACGTCTTTGGTGAAAATGCTTGAGGAAAGGCCTTGTTGGACTTGGTTGTTCCACTTGATGGCTTCGTCCACGCTTTTGGCTTTTAGAACGTAGACGATAGGAGCAAAAGTTTCTTTTTTTATTACTGCACTGCCATGATCCAGTCCTGTTACTATGGTCGGCTTTACAAAAAATCCTTCTCGGTCACATTTCTATACAAAGAGGAGTCAACAGCGATCTTTCTAACCTGAAGTTCCTAACCTCTCCTCCAAATTCTATTTTACCGCCAAGTTGCTTTACTTCTGAAATAGTTGCATTGTAGTTGTCAACGGACTGTTGAGTATGGAGTGGCCCATAGAGTGTGCTTTCTTCTAACGGGTCGCCTATTCTTGCCATGACTTGTTCAAATGATTTTTTCATTCTTGTTAGAACTTCGTCGTAGACCTGCAAAGAGTTGTTTAAATAAAATTTGAATTTGTTTTATTTTACATTCTCGTGAAGGATTAAACGTCTTGTTGTTGTACAACGTTGTCCAGCAGTGCCGACGCAAGCAAAAACAACGGACTGGGCGACCATCTCTAAATCGGCATCGGGGCCGACAATGATGGCATTGTTACCTCCCAACTCGAGTAACGATCGTCCAAACCGTTCTTGAACAATAACGCCGACTTTTTGGCCAACTTGAGTGCTGCCTGTGAAAGAAAGTAGTTTCACACGTTCGTCTTTCGCCATTGATTCTCCGATGTCGCTTCCGGCGCAAATGAGCGAGCATATCGCTCCTGGAAGGTTGTTTTTTTCCAGGACGGACGCTACTATTTTGGTAGTCGCTATTGAAACTAATGGCGTCGTCGTGGCTGGTTTCCACATCACTGTGTCGCCACAAACCTTAAAAACAATGTTAAAATTGAGACTTTGAAGCCGCAATCACACGATTTGTGCCTACGGACTGGAGCCAAAGGCTTCGCAATAAGTGATCGTCTATTGTAGCAATAGGCTAATCACAGGTCAACAACAGTCTAGTAGGTCACCGACTGCTGCGTAGGTCATCATCAAGACCATAGTTCAATACATATCAGACTAACGGCTAACCAAAGGTTTAGACAAGTCCAATGGTCAACAACGCTCTATAGGCTTATCATTAAAAAAAAAAATTGCTCACAAACAAAAGGATAACCACTGGTTATCAGTAGTTAACGGGGCCACAGATTAACAACAAGCTGTCTATTGCTCATAAGACCAAAAACAGCTGGCCAACAAGTTGATAGTGGCTATACTTTCTCGTGCCAGTCTGCTGGTGCCTAAACTACTCCGTGAATTTACTTTACTACGTGTACTAACTTTTATTTTGAATGAGGGTTTCCCACCACTTTAGCCCTCGTGCCAGTGGATTTTCCCAACGGAAAATCCATTTAGGTCGGTACATTGGGTTCAATTTAGGGACCGCCCACGTTGAACACTGTATCATAGTGTTTGGGACTCCAACGAGCGGCCACCACGACGCCTCGCTCCTCGCAGCTACTAACTAACTACTAACCATTGCAACAGCGCTATTCCACCCATAAACTGCAACCGGAAAATTGAATGCTGAAATCACTCCGATCAATCCAATCGGGTTCCATTGCTCCAACAGAACATGACCAGGTCTTTCCGATGGGATAATAGATCCATTATACATTCTAGAAAGTCCAACAGCGTAATCACAAATGTCAATATACTCTTGCACTTCTCCTACTCCTTCAGCCAGTATTTTACCTACAAGAAATACATATTCAGTATCAGCTACCAAAATAATAATAAAATAAAAAAATACCCATTTCTAAGGAAACAAGTTTTCCCAAAGGAATTAACTTTTGGCGCAAAGCGTCACCGATTTGCCGCACAATCTCTCCTCTCTTCGGCGCAGGGACTTCCGCCCAAACATGCCATGCTTGAGTTGCTTTCTCGACACATTCCTCGTAGTCATTTCGGTCACCCTCAACCACTTCAGCTATCGGCCTTTCATTAGAAGGGCAATACGATGTCAAAATCTTCAAAATCGATCATTCTCTCTCTAATGAATTCTCTAAATCTTACTTACCTTCCCGCTTCCACCCCAGCCTCCAGAATAGACGCCTTTATTGATCCTCGACAGGCCTAACTCCTCCAAAAATTTATATTTCGAGTCCTCTATTAAAAAAGACGATTTAGAATAATTCCGAGATATCAATAATACATTTTTTGAACTTAATACTGTCCTTTGAAGCATTGTTATAGACATTGTTCTTGATTAGTTTGATTGAAAACTAAAAAACTTCTACACTTGAGGTTATCAAGAAATTTATCTCCTTAAACAAACCTCTTATCGATCACTGGTATTATGTAAAAAAAAAAATTCAATATTTAAAAAAAAAAAATTGATAATTATTATCCAATCTTTAGATTGCTTACGCTGTCCTGCTGATCTCCTATGCATTATTAAAACATAAGATAAATAAACATAAGCTTTTAAAAGGTTCAAATTAAGAGATTATGATTGTTTAATAGTGATGAAAAGTTTGGCCCATCGGAAGCTTCGAGGCCTTCAAAAGATTAGGCTCTCGAGGTATCTGGATAAAAAAGTTTCTCTACAGCTGCTATGGGATGGAAGGAAGAGAAGAAAAAGTTGGTCTCTGCCAAGAAAGCGTCTGGACACCAACAGAAGGCCTTTGTCAACTCAAGTTGGTCAGTAGGTGTAACCATAGGTGTAACTGCTCAGGGTTAGCACGTTTCTGAATAATTGCCTAGATTGTGTTATGACTTGAGTGTTAAGGTTAAAACACTTTCAAAGACTACAATATATATATTATTTAATCTACACTCACGAATCTCGATGCCCCTCCTCCAGCACTCACTACTTATTGGTCACCAACTGGATGGGTCACTAGAAGATAGGATGGTCAATCATCACAAGAACGTAGTCCAGCAATGAGCAAACCATTTCTTTCCAAAAAGACCATAGGACCATAGGTCAACAATAGTCTTAGGGCCCCGACGCACTAGCACGATCAAAGTAACTACTTAGTTGCTTTTATGAATTTGCAATGAAACAAAGAATTAAATCGGGTCGCTCGCACTTTTTTAATCACGGCAATTAAAAACTAAATATGTACTTTCTTTGATCGATATTCGAGTTGCTAGTGCGCGGGGACCCTGTGAGGTTTCTTAAATGGCTAAGTTTAAATTCATGTGTACGTATCTTATCTATCTCGACCTGGGAATACAGTGGACAGCTGCTGGCCAAAGCTAACACCAACCAGGCACCATGAATTTTTTTTTTTTTTTTTTTCACTTGAGATTTTTGATTTTTTTTTTTTTTAAATTTTCCACACCCGTGCAATGATTTCAGTTTAATTGCTAAATTGAGGCGCTCCGAATACGAAGGGCGAACTCAACAAATGGTCATTTCGAGAAAAATGCGTTTTAATTATTTTTATTGTTGACTTGGTTGGGGACAATACCGATGTCCCGTTTAGATTAGTTCTGTTAGAGGAGGGGTGATATCAATATTTTTTGATACAAAAAAATATTGCTGTTAAAAAAATGTATTATAAAAATTAAAAGTCCGATGTCGAGTTCGCCCTTCGTATTCGGAGCGCCTCAATTGTTGATTATTAATCACCAAGCTGTCACCCATACGCCCTAACCCTAAGCAACGCTCGTCGCAATGTAAACTCTTCAGCTGGCTGGACATGTTAAGATGCTGGAAGACACACGGAATGATTTCGGTGCTCTCTGACGTTGGATGGACCAATGGAATGACGACTCTACCTCTTGGACATTTACTTTAGAACAACATGGGTTTCACAGCGGCTTGATTTTCATATTTGTTAAATATTGTCTTGGCTCGTTTTCTTTGTTCTTGATTTTAAATTTTTTTTTTTTTTTATTACTGATTTACAAATTTTTATTTAAGATGTATTTTAGAAGAAATTTTTCTTTCATAATTTTTAAAAAATGTTTGTAAGTGATATTTATTTTGTATTTCACAAACGGTACCTGGATTGACTTTTGAATAGGTGTTAGCAATTTGTGTATTTAGCTTTTATTAGGTTTTTTAGTTATTTTTTTATTTGGGAAAAACGTGTGATTGAGTTTATTTATTTATTTTAAAGCGAATTTAAGTACCTACTATATTTTGAATGAAAAGTTTGAATGAAACTTTAAATGAAGAATTATTTGTCTTAAGAAGTTTTTTTCTTTCATATTTTTTTTTTTTTTTTTTTTTTTTTTTTTTTTTTTTTTTTTTTTTTTGTGTTTTGTTTTTCAACAAGGAAACTTGCAAAATAGACGAATAGAAATAGGTCAATTATTTTTTTTTTAATGAAATTTTTTAAAATTTGTGAGCTTGTCAAAAAGATGAAAACATGAACCTTCCTACGAGGGCGTAGGAGTTTTTCGAACTGAGGAAGGAATTGTGAGGTTTCTTAACTGGCCGAGCACCCTCCCTACACAGAACATCGGGAAAAATTCAAGAGTAGACAAGGCCTGGACGAAATAATAAACAACATCAACAGAAAACAGGGCCTTGGTCAATGCTCTCGGAAAATTAAACAAGAACGTGGACGAAGACCGAAGTGGGGCCAAACTACAAAACCGCCTGAGGGCAAGGGGCTCGTGGCCAGTCACCTGTCCAGCGATTCCCAGGTCGAGAAGGCCCTCGCTGTCAAAAAGGTAAGAGTTTTCAAGTCACCGAGTAGGTCTAGTAGGTTTCCTTGTTGAATGTCACAAAAATAGCATTATTTCATAGGGGATCATTATTGAATACAGAGTAATTAAGAAGACGTTAATGTGAATTTGTAGTAAATACAAGGTTGTCTGGGACAAGAGAGTGTTCTTTATCCCTTTATCCTTTAATCCCCAAATTTTCCACTTCCCAATTTCAAGTACTTTTCAAAACAAGGGTTTTGGCTGTAAGGACAGCCCTTAGCCACGGGTCATCAACAGGATCATAGGTAAACGACAAGTTAACAAGATTCATCAATAGGACCATAGAAAACTTAACAACAGCTCGCTAAAATACCATAGGTAAACAAAAGGCTCCTCCTTAGGCCAACGACAGGCTAACTTTAGGCAATCGAGAGGACCATAGAAGAGCAACAAGCTCACCATAGCTCACCAAAAAGACAGCAGGTCAACTAAAAAGGCTAGCCATTTCACGAGTTGTCACTTCCCTTCAACGAAATTAATATTTTAATCAATGAATAATGAATCTTAAAATATGAATAATTTATTCGTTAAAAAAATATTTAAAAAAAACAGCCGGAAATCCGCTAAAAGAAGTGAATTAGTACCTACTTATTTTGTCTAGAATACAGCTGACAAGGTATTTGTTGAGTTTGTGATCTAGGGTTTTCTGTGTTTCAGTTTTAATGCTTTTATTGTGGAAGTGTAAAAGGTATAAATATTTATTCCTTGGCGTGTTTTTCATCATTTATTCACTCGCTGTATTCCTGCCCGATACGGAAACGAAGCAAGACGAAAAATGTACGGACTGTTTGAAGATACTTCGCGAGAAAGAACTTTCAGGTTGGGAACAAAACAAAAGTCGGGATATTCGGGTTTATGTGAGGCCAGGGGAGGACACGCTCATGATAAACAGCAAATTGTGCATCAACGGAGACATCGATGTCATGATCGTCGTGTGCTCAGCCCCTGACAACTTCGAACAAAGAAACGCTATCCGAGAGACGTGGGGGAATCATAATTATTCAAACATGCAAATATGTTTTTTACTCGGCACCACCCCAAATGCATCGACCCAATGGCTTCTGAATCAAGAAAGTCTTCAATTCGGAGATCTAATTCAAGAAAACTTCCATGATTCTTATAAAAATTTGACCATTAAAAGCGTAATGATGTTAAAATGGTTTTTACGCTTTTGCCAATCTGCACGATACTTGATGAAAACTGACGACGACATGTATATCAACGTGACCAATCTTGCTTCAGTAATCGAAAGTCTCTATTCCCCTTATGTGCTCTTCGGATCGATGATATACGACGCGAAGCCTGTCTCAGATCCTAAAAACAAATGGTACGTTCCAGATTATATGTACTCGGAAGACATCTATCCCAATTATATATCCGGTACTGGATACCTAATGTCGAAAAGGGTTGCGATAAAGCTCTACCTCGCCTCTTTGACCACACCGATCGTTCACATCGAGGACCTATACATCACCGGCCTTTGCGCGACAAAAGCCGGCGTTACGCGAAAAAACCATAAAAGTTTTTCTTATGAATACTACGGTCCTGATTGTTTACCCCATCATATGGTGACAAGTCATAAAATTCCGCCTGAAGAACTATACCACATTTGGTACAACAGAGATAACTGCAGCGTGTACCGTTTACCTGCGGTCACTAAATCTTATTTGGGTTGAAAAATAAAAGCTTTTTTTTTTTCTTCTTTCTTTTTCTTTTCTCCTCGTCCTGCCATCGATTCTTTTCTCCTGCGATTTGCATGGCTTTGTAGTTTTTGTTGATGTTCGCAGTTGGCAACACTGAAGTTGACACTCGGGAGGTTTCAACTTTTAAAGAGATTTTTATCACTTGCGTTTATCAGTACTTATTTAGGTTTTGTGCACAGATTTTTTGTTAGGAGTTTAAACTGCTTTTAGGAGCTAGTACAACTTTCAAGTGTTATTATATCGTATTTTTGATTTTTTGAGACAGACTTAGCAATGTCAAGGCTAGTCAAGTAAGTTCAAATTGAGGCCTGAAGTATCAGATTTTTAGCATTGAACTGTTTCAGAACTGGAGCCAAATTTGGTGCTGTGGGAGCTGTTGTTTATTATACAGTGGAATACGGAGTCTGGAAGGATAGCAATAGGACAGAACAGCTTTATAAAGATATTTACAAAGTTGTCGCTCCGCTTATTAAAGAAAATGTTCCAATTGAGGTAAACCGATAGTTAGAAAGTAAGAAATTTATTTCCTTAAAGTACACAAGGAAAACTCACATGGTCTGTCCCCGGCTTTACAATATGACATTATAAATTAGGAATATCCGGGGGAAATCTGCGTTATATGAGAAGGTTAGAAGAGGGGGGGGGGGGTACCTCTGACTTATGTATGAGCCACGCTACGCTCCTGCACATTAGGATGTATAGAGTAGGACTGTGAGAGTGAGAAGGAAAAGAATCACTGGAGATACTGAGGAATATTGGTTTGATTTTCTGAACGTGGTGGAGTTAGTATATCCATGTATTATCTTCCTGTGGAGAGACCATTTTTTTAAACATGGATACTGAGGACAGAGGAATAGATGCTTAAGTATATATTGATGTCTACACCAACAGGACAACTTTTCTACCAGGAAGGTCATTAAGAATTTATTTGTTGTGGACTTAGATTTTGGTCACCAATAAGACCATAGGCTGATGACGGGCTAATCATAAGTCACTACCAACCATAGGTCAACATCACTTTCCAAGGTTTGACAAGACCATTGATTTGGTCAACAACAGGTCTCACAGCTAATCAACAAGGAAGATTTTTGTAGAACCCAGGGATACTGGTTCTTAGAAGAATCCGAATATTTTGCGCTTTTTGATCAAAGTTTGAGCTCAGCGGTCATTGTTCAACAGTATTGGTAGCTACTGACATCTCAGATTCTTGACACTAGGCCAGTGATAGTTGTTTTGTTAAGAAATATTGAAAATAATTTATAATAACGTATATTTTAACATGGACGAAAGTATGTGTATTGTGTACTAAAATAATGTCAGGTGATCTCATTTTCCTAACAGTGTTAAACCAAAGGGCTCGTCTGATTGTTTTTCTTATGAAGTTTTTTTTAGCCCCCAGAACTGCCGAAATCATCTGAAGTGTCACATTTCCTTAAAACTGGCTGGAACAATGGAGTCATCTCAGCGACCAACGTAATCACTAACCTTCCTTCGTATTCGCTCAGTTTGTTCAACCAAACATCCGAGTGGATCTCCAGCCAAGTTCAAGAAGATAAGCCTAGTAAATGATAAATTATTGTTTATGTTAAATTATAGTTGTTTTTCATCTGTGACGACAATGTAGTTGAAATATAAGTTTTGTTTGTTTTTCATTTAGTTTTTTTCTTCTTTCTTTTCTTGCTTTCTACCCCCTTACATACAAGGTGGGTTTACCCCTGACAAACGAAAAGCTCGTTCATCACTCGTGTGATATTTCGTTTCACGAAAGTCTAGAGAACCATAGGAATCCCTGCGGACTGGGTCGTTTTATAGAAAAGAGTGATTTTGTCTTCAGTCTTTCTGATTCCTACATAAAAACATAAGAAAAAGAGAAAGTTAACAACTCTATCCCGACAAGAACTTATTATTTGTTTAAAAAATATTTTAAAAAGTCACTCTGGAACCCTCGACTCTGTTTTTAAATTATAGAATTTACGCGAGCATCCCAAAACCCCGTTTACACCTGAGCCTGAACCATCAAAGTATTCGCCGAAAAACCGACAGGAGATGGTTCGCAACAAACGCGAGCTCCTTGTTCGTCAGGTGTAAACCCACCTTTAGAGGCCAGGGTAAGCAGTGCTAACATTTAGATATCCTTTATATTATGAATTCTTAAGGAATAAATAAACAAAATCAAATGCGTGGTGAATTTTATTTGATTACATCGTCTGATAGCTTAAAATTAATCAAACAATATTTGGTTCACTATATCACAATTTTAAAACAAAAAACACCTAAAAACACACTGGTATAGGCTAAAACAGGTACAACAACAAAAAAATTAAAAGGAGATAACACAATTTGTAATAAAAAGATAATAAAACAAATAAGGAAGTCTTGAATCCTAAAAAATAAAAATTAAATTAAATAAAAAACCCAACCTGTTATTTCATGTGCACAAATTTTATAAATTCAAAATTTAATTACAGGAATGGTAAAATGGGAATGATATACGTAAAAAGATAATTAAAACTTAAAAATTTAATCTAAAAGTTTCATGAATATAAGCATGAATTTACGACTAAAAAGGCCTTCGAAGCTTGATTTTGACCTTCCAAGAGGAGCACCTAAATAAAGAACCATTTGCTCAAGAAGGTGCTATTTAATAGGTTTTTCTCCAAAAATAAAATCTAAAGCTATAAAAATACCTTAAAAAATAGAATTCGAAAAAGAAAATTTCATGTTAAGGCGATGGAGATGCCGCATGTGGAAAAGCTAAAATCGTTCTATTATAAGTACACTTTTTTTTTTTTTTTTTTTTTCTTTTTTTGCAAGATTTTAGAAGCTTTAAGTGTAAAGAATATCCTTATAAGCCTTTGCTAGACATTTTTAACCTGTTTACTTGTGACTCCAAGTCTTCAATCCGTTTGTCCCGGTTGGCCAACTGTTTTCTGAGTTGAAGCACCTCGTCATAAAGGCGGTCGTATGCCCTTTGCAACTGAGGGGGAAAAAAAAATTAGTGCACAGAAAGGGAATGAGTAAAACCTCATATTTAGGTGGACTTGAAGGATGTAGAAGATCGGATAGGTTAGCCCTAAAGCAAAGACTACACTGTGGTGTGCTGAACTGTAGTATGTGTGCTATAAGATTGGTATTGCCAGATTGGACCACGAGTGCAATTTGAGCTACTTTAAACTTCCAGTGTTGCCAAATTTGGCGATCCATTCCACATTGGGATACAGTACAGTCATGAGTATAATCTGAGTTAGGCTCCTAAACTGTAAAGTGTTGTAAGTTCTGCTTTAGAGTGCTGCCTGATTTACACGGTTGTTGCATCATTAGAAAATTAATTATTAAAAATTTTCTACTTCACACAATGCACTGCTGCTAAAGTTGCAGTAGATGGTTAGGGATGGTTAGCTTGGGCTGCTTTAGAGTGCTGCCTGATTTACATGGTTGTTGCCATTAGAAAATTAATGATTAAAAATTTACTACTTCACAGTTGCAGTATTTGGGAAATTCATCCAAGATACTTTAAATCACTAGGTTGCCAGGATGTCCAATGCTCTGCAGAGTTTCCAGGGACTTTAGCTTCATTTGGACTACTTTGTAGAGTTTCCAGACTGGGTGATTCATCCCAAATTGGGCTGGGTACTTCAAATTTACAGTATTGCCAAACTGAGAATATTTGGGGTCCTTATAGATCCAGTGTTGCTGGAATGAGCATTGTAACACAAAGTGGACTAACTACTTTACAGCGCAGCCTGATTGGGCAATTCATCCCAAATTGAGCTATTTCAAACTTCTAGCGTTACCAGATTGGGAATTATACTCCTCAGTACCTGGAGTCTTTTGAAATATCCAGAGTTGCCAGGAAATTTGTTATCAATTGGACTACTTTATAGTGTTGCCAGATTGTTTGATTTTTCCCCACTCGGACCACTTCAAACTTACAGTACTTATTTCCAGATTGGGAATGTCTTGGCCTGCAAAGTGGGGTCCTTCAACCAGATTTAGACTTTTACCATCAATTAGACTACTTAAGCATGTTGACAGAGAGAGCAATTGTTTCAAATGCATACCTGATTTTGAGTTTTAGGCAAAGTGTCGATGTCGATTTCATTTTTCTCGTTGACCTTCTCATCGTTGAAAATCGTTTTCCCGAACTTTTTCTGTATTTGTTGAAACTTGGTGCATTGATTGGTCGTAGTTTTTGTCTGCTTATCATTATCGATGTTCGCCTGAATGCAAAAATAAATTTTAAAAATTATTTTAAAAAAATTATTCTAAGTACCTTTTTTAATAAAACTTTCTTCAAAACAAGATATTAAACTCATGCACATGCACAATAAACAATTTCAAAAAAAAAAAAAAAATAATAATAATAATAATATAAAAAAATTGTATGTATAACAAATATTTATATTTTCATGCTTATATACAGTTTCATTATTTTTTTGAAAAATAAATCTCTTTGAAATAGTTAATGGATGGATTAAAGCATAAGGTATGCAATACCATGATATCCTGTCGTATGAAATGTGTTGAGATCGTATTCTGGACAACGTCAGGGACAATTGGCATTTCTCTTTGCTGAATAAACAAAAACATCAAAAAACATGAAGCAAGACAATAAAAAAACGTGATGTTTGAGAGGTAAAAAGACTAAAAAGTAAGTTGTGGGGGTACTAAGCTTAAAAATGTGCACTCGGTGAAGGAAAACTCACTTTTTAGACTTTTTATGTGTTATTGGAAATATCATACTTACGTCTAAAGGTCGGTAATCAGGTGTCGTACATTTGCTCAAAAAGGCGAATTTCATCTGGTATTTATTGTCGGCTGTCACCTCGTTTCCAGTCAGCATTTTTGGTTTGTGGGTTTTGATGCCAGCACCTAAAACCCAAAGGTTAAAAAAATCTTTCTCCTCGAAAAAGACTCCAAATCAGTCTTTCTCGATAAAAACCAAAAAAGGTCAAAAAACTGTTCCTTTTATCAAAAAAGGGTCAAATTGTGCCTACTATCCAGTATCAGAGGCCAATAGTGACTTACTGGCAACATTGCCCAACATTGTCAGGAAAAATCTTAAAATGGTTAACAAAGGGTCCCTAGTGTCGAAAAAAAAGGACCAAAAATCGAGCTGAAAGGGGCCTTTTATGACTTAAAGCAAAGAACTCTAGTCAAAAGAGCACCTAATGTTCAAAAATCAAGGTAAAAAGGGCCCCTAGTGTCCAAAAAGGATCAACAATCAAGCTATAAGGGGCCCTATTTATCGAATATTGTTCAAAGGGCCTATAGTGTCCAAAAAGGATTTAAAAAAACCAAGCTAAAAAGGGCCCTATTAAGTGTCGTAAAGGAACGAAATCTTGATAAAAAGGGCTCATCGTGTCCAAAAAGGGTCAAAATGGGGATGACCGGCCTTGCACTATCCCGTCAGAGCCTTTCAGGTATCTCCCTATCTCCTGGTGGGCCTATCCGACACTGAGCATAACACACAGAACCCCAGAAAATTATACTTAGTACATACCAATCTTCATAGACATCAACTGCGGCATCCTGTTGACTCCATTGATCCAATCTGAAGCCGAAACAACCGGAATGGGTGCAGCTGTATCCGGATATAAATCATCTTGAAACTGATCACTCTACAAAAAAAAAAAATTTTAGTTAAATTTTTAACTTTATATTATGTAGGTACAAACTTTGCGAGGGACTATCATAGAAATCGGCTCACACATTGCTTTGGTGGTATGTAATTTATAAAATCTAAATATTTCACATTTGTTAATATCACATCCTCTCTTTGGCATGAAACCAAGACTTCTCTACAAAAATTTTATATTATTTTAAGCCTTAATTAGCATCATTGTCCTACCTGAGGTAACCCTGACAAATACTGGTTGAGAAAGTGCACCCAAGGACTGGAATCGACGACTTCATAATAGCGGATATTCCCATCCCCTTTTCCAGCTAAAAATAAGATGTTGGTGTCATAGTCGAAATATGGGAAAATGACGCCGGATGACGAATCGATGACTTCATTCGTTCGAGGAGAGGAAAGTGAGTTTTCGTGCCAGATTGCGAGTTGACGGTCGCTATAACGCGAAAACCCGACAGTCGCTAAAAGCCCGTTTTTGAGATAAACAACTTTGCTACATCGGCTACTCCCATTGTGACAAAGACCCTCCTAAAAAAGAAGCTAAGCCATCTCCATTATCAAAACGCCAACTTACAGATATGACTAAACCCGTTCTTGGATCGATGACTCGTAATTTTTTATCTTTGGATGTCGTCGCTATCCTTGAACCGTCACGGTTGAAAGAAATACTTTGTATGACATCTTGATGGCAATCGATGATATTTATGGCTTCTCCCTTTCCGACATCCCAGAGTATGACCAGATAATCGAATCCGACACTAGCAATGATGTTCTCCGCAGTCGGATGCCACTCAATGTATCCGACTCGTCTTTTATGACCATGAAGGTCGACAATCCATTCAGTCAGATTCGCATCCAGACCACCCTCCGGTATGTACCAGACTTTGATCTAAAAAATTTATTAGCTACATAAATTGAGATTAATTTATATTACAGTGCAATCGTCGCTGCAAGAAGCAATTATGTTGTCATCAAAAGGGTTCCATTTAACATCCAAAACTGGCCCTGAATGACCTGTCACTTTATAAGCATTCGGATCTACACGACCAGTCTGAAAAAATTAATTACAAATTTAAAAAAAAAAAAGTCAATGAAACCTAGTGGGGTACCCCAAGTTGGCAACAAGGAAAATTCTTCATTCTGCATCATTTTGAAGGAATTACACAATGAGGCAGAATAATGGTCTATTAGTCCAGAGAAAGGAGGGATGTCCCAGAGGACCAGAGACTCACAGCAAGATTAGTCTGGTCTCAATCAGATCAATGATGTAGAGCCGAAACCTTTTTGGCTATCCATGTTAAATAGAGGAAACGGACAATTTTCAAAATAGGCCAAAAATGAGCCTCCTCTAGTCTTAAGAGTCTACTAAAGGCCCCGGTTTTAGTATTCTCCGAATATCTCCGGTTCTACTCGAAATTTTTTAATTTTTTTTTTTTTTTTTTTTTTAATGAAATTCCAAACTACTAGTGTGCTCCAAAAAAATATTTCTCAAGATTTTTTATTTTATTTCTTGTATAAATTTAAAACAAATCAAATTTGGCCCCACTAGAATCATCTTCAAAAAAAATATTTTAAAAAACGAGACCAAAAATGACTAGGCTTGAAAGACTTACCGATCCGAGGGGTAAAACGAGAAAAGCTCCACCACCGGCAACTTCAGTAACCACAGCAATAAACTTTGGATTGACGGCACAAAACTGCGAATCGTGTGCATTTTTCGTGATGTTGACATTGTCATAGCACTGTTCTCGTTTAATCGGCTGACCGTAGACATGCCTGAACTTGGAACTCCTCACCCCTCGAAACCACAACTACAAAATAAAAACACGCAAAAAATAACCAAACGAAATTCTTTCAAACCAAAAGTAATTTTACCTGAGTATTTGTCATTTTTCAAATTAAAAAAACTGTAAAAAAATAAAATAAATAAAAAATAATAAAATAAAGTGCTAATCTACAAGTGGCTACTTGTGAATTTATCCTTGTATTCTATCGATATTTCACTGTAATGAACAGATAATAATCTCAAGACGTTTTTTTAGACTCAAGATTCATGACTGAAAGGATTTTTACTTTTGAGAATAGGAAGTCTTGAAAGTTCTGCTCTGAGAACTTTGGGACTAATTAGTAACGGAGGGATTCATTAAAGTGAATAAAGTGAGTCTCGATTCTACACGGTTCAGACCATTCAGATACGCATCGGAGAGATTTACTTTTACCTTTGTGAAAATTCCTTAATTGGAAAACAAATCCATTATATAAAAATAATTAATTAATATTATAAAACGATACAGACCTTAGAGTCGGGCTTAACACATTCTTTGTTGTCGACGTTATCCTTATCTTTATCAGGCTTGCTATGCATAGTTGATTCCCTGAAATTATTGAAAATAAATAGATAAGTGCAGAACTGAAGATAAAGAAGATAATGAGTTCGTTACTTTTAAAAGGTATAAATTGCTGACCTTTAGTTGGTATTTGAACGTTTTCTCATAATAAATCACCCTATTGTTCGACGTTCGTCCCTCCCGAAATTAATTAGACCGTAGACGCCTGTTTTTTTTTGTTTTTTTTTATGAACTACGAAAACATCAACAAAAGATTAACGATAGTGGGAGTAAAACAGTGTTGCCATTTGTAACAAATTTTCCCTTGTTGGAAAGGCAAATTTAGGGGACCTTAGCCTTTAGGCCTTAGCCCAACTGCGAGATTACAAGGTTGTCTTATTCGCCAAAAAAAAATTAGTCCAATTAGTCCAATAAGTAAATCTCTTAAATTGGCAACACTGTCGACAGCCCAACTTTCAACCATTGTATATATAGATAATTTGTGCCTCAAACTTCGCTTCCAACTTTGTGCCTTGTGGGATTACAGGGTTGGCCAACTTGGCCCAAAAAATTGCCCGAATCTCTCATTGCCAAAACTGTCCACAGCCCAACTTTGTGGGATCACGGGGTTGCTAGATTTGGCCCAAAAAGTAGCCTAATTTTGTCGATGGTTGACGGTTGTGTTAGGCGGAGAAGGTTTAAGGTCAGAAAAGACAAGACATTATTTTGCCAAAAATCGCCTGAACCGAATTAATAACTGTCAACCGCTCAACGTTGTAGGATTACAGGGTGCATAATAAATAAATAAATAAATAAAAAAGAGAGCCCAAAATACAATAGATCACCCAATTATTGTCGAAAAGAAAAAGTCCCCACTTCCAAAAATCGTAACCAATAACCATCGACCGTTGGCACCTTTTTGATTTTAGCACTACATGCGTCCATTTTCAATTAAATTATTTGTAATTTAAAAATTAAAAACAATTATTCATGATACTGGTCAACCTTGGCTCGTCCTGTTCCCCTTGACATATTTTCCCCTTCCCGGGTAAAAAAATAGAAAAAAAAATTGATTGGAGATTAGAACCGGGATGCTCACATGAGACGCTTCTTTCTTATTTCTTCCATTCTCCACAATTCACGGTTCACCTTCCATTATCTTTCAAGCCTCAACTCGTTATTTGTTTCTACACATTTTGACAATTTAATGGTTTGGATTGAAATTTGTTCAATTTTAAAATTCGTAATTTTTTAATTTTTCAGGAGCCAATTGTTGTCTTAGGAACTTTGGTTCATAGCGTAACTTCAGATCAAATTTCAATTTTGGAAAAATACTTGATCGCAGTCGACAATGGAAAAGTTTGTTTTCTTAGGAATTGAAGAAGAAAAAATATAGTAAATTTTTCTTTTTAGATAATCGCATTGGAAAAAGAACGAGAAGGGCTAATTCAGGAATTAGAGAGAAAGTTAGCAGTGAAATTTAAAATTTATCGTTTGGGAGACGGAGAGTTTTTATGTCCGGGTTTTATCGACATGCACATTCATGCACCTCAGTATCCAAATCTTGGCTTGGGGCTAGACAAGCCACTTTTGGAATGGCTTCAAACTTACACAATTCCTCTTGAGTCAAAATATCGAGATTTGACGTTTGCGGAAACTATTTATAATTATGTGGTAGTGAGTATAAATTAAGGCATTCAATCAATCTACTGAAAAAAAAATAAATAAAATAAAAAATAAAAAAAAAATAAGACTGATCGACTTAAAATTTTGTGTGCTTCTTCTTGACATGTTAGGGATAAGCTGCACCAAGTTTTAAGTCAATTGGTCAATACGGAGCTGAGAAAACTAGCGTAAAAGCACCCCTGAGCCAGTCCGCCCCTCGGCCCTGCCTACTTTTGGGGTTTTGACAGACATTCTAAACTGTTTATCCCTCTTTTGTTTGAGTGCAACTTAAAAAATTTTTAAAGGATACTACTCTTTCTTGTGGGACTACGACTGCTTGTTATTTCGGAACGATTTTTTTGGAAAGTACAAAGCGACTTGCGGAAATCATCAGAGAAAAAGGCCAAAGAGCGCTTGTCGGTAAGGTCAACATGAACCGAAATTCGATTGACGGCTACACCGAAAAGACTAAAACATCACTAAAAGAGACCGAATTATTTATTCAAGAAATCGTCAAAATGAATGTAAGAATTTCAATGATTGCAATTTCTAAACAAATTTTATAGAATCCTTTGATCGAACCTGTCGTGACCCCACGATTTGCTATTTCATGCGATATGGAGCTTATGAAAGGTTTAGGTTTATTGGCAAAAAAATACAACACTTATATTCAAGTGAGGATTCTACATTTTTTAAGTACCTATTTCATATTAGAATTAGACACACATTTCAGAAAATCAAAGTGAGGTAAGCTTTGCAAAAGAGCTTTTTCCTGATTGCTCAAACTATGGTGATATCTATGAAAAAGCAGGACTACTGACCAACAAAGTAAAGTTAAACTTAAAATAAAATGAATTCAATTTTTTTGTAGACTATTTTAGCGCATGGAGTATTTTTGGAAAAAGAAGAAATTAAGTTATTTAAAGAGAGAGGTGTCGCGTTGGCTCATTGTGCGAGCTCGAACACGTATTTGAAAAGCGGATTGTGCGACGTTGTCCGGTTGATGGAAAATGGAGTTCATGTTGGACTTGGGACAGGTAATTTTCAGTTAGTTCAATTTTGAATTTTTTTTAATGATTTTTAATTGAAGATGTTTCTGGAGGAATAAGCCCTAGTATCATTGATGCCATGCGATCTTCGTTGACGACATCAATTCATTTATGCTTTGTTGATAATACCAAATCGATTAATTATCACCAAGTATTCTACATGGCGACTTTAGGAGGAGCTAAAGGCAAGTTGAAAATAAAGAAAAAACGGAATTACTAAACTGTTTATAGCTTTAAAAAAAGATGATATCATCGGGAACTTTGAATTGGGAAAGGATTTTGATGCGATTATCATAAATATGGAAGTAGGACGCACCACCAATGGTTCCTTAAAGGCACACACTTGGTCAGAAATCGTTCAAAAATTTATTTACTGTGGAGAGACATCGAATATCAAAAAAGTCTTTGTTAAGGGAAGAAAAGTAATTGATAAATCATAAGTTTTGCTTTAATATTCTTAAATGATACAATAATTAAAGTTGATAGGACTAGCTTGTTACAAAATTTACAAAAATACATTTTGTTTTTTGTTTTTTAAATTTGTTACTAAGACACTTGGAAGTTACACAAATAAAAAGGAAGAACATTCTTAAAAACCTGAGAGATATAATATTTTATGCTCTTGATAAAAACCTGAAAATATATTTTTATAAAACATTGATGTTGGTGTAAATCTTAAGTAAGTATGTAAATATAAATAAGTAAATTAAAAGAAGAAAAAAAAAATTAAGAAATCAAACAATTTGAGTGGGATTGACACCGTTAACACGACCTTCAAGATCGGCATCGATTTGCTCTTTGAGTAATTCCAATTCCCTGATACCAGAGACGGTAACTTCGTATTTATGCGAGACTAAAGAACGATAAAAATGCACAGCGAATGCAACGAATATTATAAAAACTGGTATCACAATGATAGAAGCCGACCATGCGGCGTATGCGGAAAAGTCATAAAATTTGACGTAGCAAAGAATGGCAATTTCGCAGAGGAAGAGTAGGAGGCCGAGTAAAGTCGAAAACGCCCATGCGGTCTCGATGTACCAGTGGAGGCGCTCATGAGGAGATTCGTGTACGAGGTTGATGGCATGGAGGTTACAGACGGCTTCTATGTTGGGCAAAATACACGTCGAAATCATCAACGCGAGCATGTGGACGGCTACTAACAATGTAGTGCAAACTGCGAAAATGACGTACATCTCTTTCGGAACTTTTGAGTCTGGATTCAACTGCACTTCGACCATCGCCACCTAAAATTTGTAACATTGAATCAGAGATATCTATATTAGATGCATAAGTAAATAAATCATTAAGGTATTATTAGTTGACAAGCACATAAGGTTGAAAAATCCCATCCCACTAAACCATAATAAAATAAAAACGTTGTCCACCTGTGGTTAGCCTGCTCGTTACCTTTATATAGCTAACTATAGTTAGCTGCTGCTAACCAAGCAAGTTTTTGGCCAATGAAAATGTTGTTGAACTGAGGAGACGAAAGCACACGGGACGATTCCGTTCATATAGACAGCAGTGGAACATTTACTGACATAATATTATTTGTTACTGCCCACTAACCAGTTTACTTGAAATTTGCTAATTTAGCACAACTCATCTCCAATATTATAAGAAAAATTCCTAAAAATTTCCTGTCTGTTGGTTCACTTGGTCCAAAACGTAGTGCTTCATCTAGATGTCCTTGGACCAGTCATGTCAAACCATAACAAACGCCTGATACACATATTGACGTACATACTGACGTTAAAGCTCCTCTCTCATTAATTTATTCAAGGCAAGGTGCCAGATTAATTTAATTATATAATTTTTTATTATTATTATCTAAAGAGACTGGAATGGAACGAAATATGCAGGAAGTCTCAATTTACTTGGTTGTATAACGAAATAAACTTCCTTATGTACTAAAAAAAAATTTACCATGGCAAAACCAGAAAGAAGTGCCGACGTCTTACTCGAAGCCTTCAATTTCGCTCTGCTCAACTGAAGTTTCCGCCATGAAAGATAGCTTGGAGAATTTGGACCATCACCGTTTGTTGACATCTTCTACTAATCAAAAGAAGTAAAAATTGTTAACAAAAATTCAAGAATCTATCAATCAATAATTGTAAAAAAGGTGTTTTTTTTTTTTGTTTTTTTTTTTGTCAAAAGTGCGATTCTTTTGAATGGGCGCATCAGCAAAATTGTAAGGATAAAATTTCACAAGCAATAACAAAATTGAAAGAAAAATTTCACAAGCAATAACGTTCTCATATCACCCCAAAAACTGGAAAGATACATATTTTAAAAGATCTTACATGTCAAGGCTTTCCCGTTGCTGTATATAATAGGCTAACATTATTAAGAAGCCAACAGTTTAAGAGCCAAACATTAGAAATTTAAAAAAAAAATCCTGCCATATGTGCCCATAAGCATGCAACTTTCATTGCTTAACTTCTGAGTGCTTATATCGTAAAAACCCTCACAATATGTTTGATTGTCCGACTGGTAGAGCATCGATGTTGGTATGTTTAGATGAGCCAAACTGAAGATAAAAAATTATATTAAGGGTTGTATTCACAGACAAAATTTGAGTATGAGTCACCCAAGAAAATAAATTGTGTCTTCCAGCTCCCTATGAACTCAGTACATCATTGTTCATTAAAATTTAAAGAATTTTTCTGTCACATTAGAGGAGCTGGGCCAAATTTCCGGTAGACCGGTCTATAGTAAGCTTTATTTTTCAGACCACTCCTTGCACCTCAAAAATGAACAAACACTTTGCAGGTCCATGCAGCTCATATCTTAGCGCATTGCTCTAGTTTAAGCCATAATAGGGAAGATGTGCAATCACATCTACATAGTTCAATAGGAACAAAAGGGTTAACATTTGAACAGGAAAATGTCCTCAAATAAAAATACAATAACTTTCTTTTAGAGAAAGTTAATTTAGGGCAGCATAGCCTACACTAAAAGGGGTGGTATGCGAAGGAGAATGAGTGGACAACTCAAAGACAGTTTTCTGATTTTTCTGCTAAATCGACCAGCTTGAAATTTGGCACAATGAGTGCCCTCTCACACTCAAATTGAGAGAGCAATTCATAGAAATGTGAATTTACGAGGCCCTCAAGTCGAAAAGCGAATTTTTCAGCTCCTTTCAGTCCGATAGGTAGGTACGCTTCAAATTATGCACATCTTTTCTAATATATGATTTTAAAAGTCCTGAAAATTTGAAGTCAATCAGTTCAACAGCAAAGTGGGAACATTGTTGAGCATATTATAAATTTCCTCTCGGCCTTTGGCTGTCCCATACCCTTTTATTTCATTTTTTAGAAAGCTATGTATTATATTATATTTCTATTCTAGAACATAAGGAGCTACGTATTTGTATTCTATCTCTCAACTATGCAGCATTATGTATATAAGTTAATTTTGATGCTCTTGGAACTTATTAATCGATGGTATTTATCGAAGAGAAGACTGGTCAAATTTATACAGCTTACCCTGTTAGGCTGATAAGGGAACCAATTCCTAGCAGGCACGTAATTTCCACTCCCTCCGAAATTGTCAAAAGTTACTCTTCCTGTACTGATGGAAGAGGAGGACATGGAACTATTCGAGATTCCACGCTTGTCGCTTTTCATCGAAACCTCTAAATTAGATATTACCGTTGTTATTCAAACGTGCAATTTAAATCCATGCGATTTTACCTCATAATATTTTATACGTCCTTAACTTCAAAATAGGCTACACCAAATTAGAATATGAATGCCATCCTTTTTCAACAGCAAAATGAAATTTTTTGGGCTAAAAACGTTCCAATAAACCGAAAAACTAAATTTCAAAACTAATTAGTTATGCAGGAAATGCAATCTTCAGCTGGAAAGAAATTAGAAAGTCAAAAACTCAAAAATCTCAAGGTAGATTGGATGAACAGCGCAAAAACCTTTCTATCAATTCTACAAATCTGCGACCTAGTGAGAGGAAGACATAACTTTTGGAATTGTCTGGAGTTAGCTCCACCGCAACTTCCACAGAAATTCAATTTTATAAAATAAAATAGCCTGCTTTCCTTCGGAAATCCACTAAAATTCTGTCATTTTTCAATTTCGAAAAATGCTCATGAGACATGACACATTCTAGAATATGTACCACAAAGACTACTCATGACCCTCATGGTTGTGCTTGAGATCTTTTAGAAAAAAGTGGCAAAAGAGCTTTCACTAGAGCTCTTTTAATTAATAGAACAATAGTTGGAGAACAAATAATTAATGGTAGCAGGAGACCATACTAGATCTCGATTTCCTCAATTCCCAGGTTGGGTCTCATCACCAGACACACAAGTTCCAGCATCAATATAAGTAATATCCATAACTCTCCTATGGATAGAGGAGTATAGATGGAAAAATTAAAAAAGCCTAAACCAAGCCTGAATTATTCTATTTTACCTTGAATATTTTTAAGGCTTGCTGGATTGAGGATCTGTTGTCTGTTGTCAGCCAAAGCCGAACTTGGGAAGGATACCATTTTACAAGAATAGCATCCAACGACTAGGAATTTGATTTTTCTTCTTTTTCCTTTCCTTTTTTCCTCTCTTTATTCTTTTCCCCTACCCTTCCACACATTACACATTCAGTGCAGTGCGATTTCGCGACTGAACTTTATAACATGGCTAACTTCCACAATCGTTACTGAAAACTAAGCATAAAAACTTCAACTTTTAGGATTGTTGGACGATTTCAACATTGTTTAGCTCATTTGAAAGCTCTTTCATAGAGCTGAAAATCAGCAAAACTTTGTTTTAATAGGCAAAAATGGGTTTCTTTTATTCAATAACTTTATTAGGTCCACTAGAAAATTTCAGATGATATTTTTCTAATTTTTTTCTTCTTCAAAGACTTCAGTTTCGAGTTCGATGTTGAATTGTCTATAAGTGTAGAGCCCATAAACCATAAAAACTTAATGAAAATTGGGAACTCTGAAAATAAAAACTTAAAATTACCAGTCCAAGCCAAGCAAAGGATGATCGAGCAAGACATAGGCCATGCACTGTAATTTTCACAGCCTGCATAATAAGCAGACAAATTCTTTTCAAATTCTTCATACGTTATTCTCTCTTCGAGACCTTTATCAGGACAGGGTAGTCCATAATTTCGCCAACGAGTATCGTAGAGCCAATGTGTTTCCGGACATCGGTTATCGATGCAGACAAATGTAAAAGTATCATACAATGGAATGAAGCCAATTATTGTAAGTATTATCCAATATAAAAATCCAAACAAATTCATGTAATATCCAACAAAAAGCGATTTTCCTGATAACTGATTAATGATAAATTAAATTTTAATTTATTTTTTCTTCAGCTAACCAAAAAAGCAGAGTAGGAATTCAAGGCGAATCCAACAAGCATGATCAATGAATAAGAATAAATAAAAAAATATTGAGCTAAAAAAAAAAAAATTATGTGACAAGCCAATGAGTTGGCTGCTTACCAAATTCAAGCCAGAATGATGCGAATCTGTTTTCAGCAAAAATGTTGTATATTAGAACAGTTGTCATTAAGGCCTAAAATATTGGGAAAGGAGTGGACATCTTTAAAGCGTTCACACTTACTGCACCAATAACCGATACAATACAAGTTCCAGCTTGAGGAGAAAAAAACTTAAGAAATCCTTTTGCTTTATACGCTGGCTCATCTTCACTTTTGACTGAATTAGTTTCTTCTTCCATTTTCATGAATAATTTGTCATATGATGTCACTCCAATTTTTCCTGTAAAGTTTCCCATTTTATTATTAATACTTAAGATCCCCCCCATACTCCCCTTTTAGCCCAAAGGTTCCCATTTCATTCCAAAAAAATTCCTCTCCCCCACACTCCCATTTTACCCCAAAGACCCCCCCCCCTCAAGATTCCCATACCCCCCCCCATTACGCTAGATTCAAGTTTTGTCATGTTGCATGCAGCATGAGTGGTGACGTCAGATAAGTAAAACAAGGTTCAAGCACTACATGTTCAAGCATAGACAAAACGCACGGTGTGTTTTGTCTATGGTTCAAGCATCAAGTACTGAATTCACAGAGTAATATATATCCTACTGAATTTGTAGCATTTGTATTTCGCGGGTAAAATAATGTTGGTAGCACTGTTGGCGCGAAAATAAAAACGCCATCTGCTCGGCCTTTCAACCAACTTGGCCGCGGTTTCGTTTTCGTTCGTGGCCGTCTGTGGCCGAAGTGGAACTCGAGGATTCCAGTTTCCATCTCGGACTTTTACTCATTTTTCTCGTTCTCCGAGGCCCGGTTAACGCGAAACATGGCGGACAAAGATGACTCTGAGAAGACAATCGCCGAAGATTTGGTCGTCACCAAATATAAAATGGCTGGGGAAATAGTCAATCGTAAGTTCTCCATTTTATATTCGGCCTTTTTTTCTTCTTCTTCTTCTGGATGACAAAACGTGCTTACCCGTCTCAACTAAAGCCCTACTCTCCATCCCGCATATGGACCCCTCATTTCCCTATTCCCATAATTATAAACCTCATACAATCTATTTTCTGAATAAGTAAGTATAAAAAGAAAATAAATTGGTACAAAATTTACAATGAGGACGCCTAACCTTAAAAAAACTTTGTTATCATTTTTTAACCACGTTGCACGTTCAATAATTTTTTTATGCATTTATCTGGAACAACGACACAAATATCGCCACGTGTAGGCTTGTTGGCAATAAATTATGAGCCGGTTGACCTAATCCACGTACTTCCTACTTAACATATTTTTCATTACGTTCTTATGGCGCTTTTTGGATCAATGCACAAATAATATGATGCTCAAGTATTATGTAGGTATACGGCATTCATTGGAAAGAGAGTAAAGCTGTTTCCTCAGCTCCATTTGGTCAATGGACTTGAAATTTTTTGGATATTTCCTTGTTTTATGCGAGAAAAGCTGGACCAAATGGCAGGTTGATCGGCTCCCAGGAAGCTAAGAAAACGCTGTGATTGTAGTTTAAGGATCATCTCATTCTAAAGGAAAACTGGATGATTAAGTCCAGACTCTTGAAAGTTCCCATGGCTAAAAATTTTCCATGGCACAAAGCTTCCATGATGACTTATCTACAGTTTTGACAACTCGATTCCGTGTAAATACTGCCCCCATTGCAATACCTAAAAGAGACCTAAGGTCCTTTCAGTACATATTACTGAATCTCTTTTCCTGCTGTGCTATTTAAAGAGTTTAAAGGCTTGTAGGCCACCATTTTAATTTTAGTTGCATGCATTGCATTAGCTGGTTTGCTAGGTAGTGTTGTAGTTGAAGTAATGTTTGCTGTCAATTAAGTGCTGGGGCACTCCATGTTATTGTCTACAGAGTACAGACCTCAAAATATAGTGCTGCTTGTGACATCCAATACTTACTTTTTCCTCATTTGTTACAGGAGTTTTAAAGCAAGTGATTCAGGAATGCAAACCTGGTGCGTCTGTCGTAAAAATCTGCGAGTTTGGGGACAACCTTCTTACTGAGGAGACCAAAAAAATTTTCAAGAAAGAAAAAGATTTAAAAAAAGGTAATAGTGCTTGAAGGCTTGATTGTGGTTTATTAATTTTAAAATTTTAGGAATCGCATTCCCGACTTGTGTTTCGGTGAACAATTGCATTTGCCATTTTTCTCCTTTGTCCAGTGAGCCCGATTTAATTTTGAAAGTCGGTGATGTCGTTAAAGTGTAAGAGACTGATTTCTTTAAAGAAACTTTTTTAATTTGTGGTTTTTAGTGATTTAGGAGCTCATGTTGATGGTTTTATAGCCGTGGTTGCACATACTGTTATTCTTGGCGCGAAACCTGATGCTAAAATCAAAGGCCGGAAAGCCGATGCAATGTTTGCTGCTCATAATGCATCCGAAGTTGCCTTGAGGTTGCTCAAACCTGGCAATTCCGTAAGTTTAATGACATCTACAAGGGTCGTTCAAATTAAATTTTTTTAGACGTATACAGTAACTGATGCTGTTCAAAAAGTGTGCGAAGCATACAAATGCAAGCCAATTGAAGGTATGCTCTCTCACCAGTTGAAGCAGGGTAAAATTGACGGTGAAAAAACGATCATTCAGAATCCTACGGACGCTCAGAAACGAGAGCATGAGAAGTATGAGTTGGAGACATACGATGTTTTCGCCATGGATGTTTTAGTGAGCACAGGCGAAGGAGTCGTAAGTAAAGTTTCATTTTTGATCATCTTCTAATGAATCCGTCTAGGGGAAAGAGATGGACACCAGAGTATCCGTTTATAAGAAAACCGATGAAGTCTATCAGCTCAAGTTGAAAGCGGCGAGGATGTTCTATTCGGAAGTTAGAGATAAACACAGTTCGATGCCTTTTACCCTCCGCAGTTTTGCCGAAGAGACAAAAGCAAGATTAGGCGTCAACGAATGTGTTAATCATAAACTTATAGAGCCTTTTCCAGTACTGTATGAAAAGCCAAGTATGTCCACTAAAATCTTGAGATAAAACGTATTAATTTTTTTTTCTCTACTTTTTCAGGCGAAACTGTTGTCCAGTTTAAATTCACAGTATTATTAATGCCGAACGGTCCTCACAAAATCACCGGATTACCCTTTGAAGCTGATCTTTATCAATCTGAACACACGATAGAAGATAGTGAACTAAAAGTAAGTCTTCTGAATTTAAAAATTTTTGATGTTAACGTTTTTCTTTCTTAGACGTTATTAACTAGTTCAGCCAATCCCAAATCTGGGAAGAAGAAAAAGAAGAAAGCCTTAAAAGAAGAGGCAGCCAATGCTGAAGTCAAGGTGGCATAATCGGACTACTTAACTATTTTCAATGAAGGACAACATCAACTTTTTTTTTACTACCAGCATGGAACTTTTAGACAAAACGATTATATTTTGTATATAATTGGGACTTACTTGGGCTTCAAAATTTCAAGTCCTTTTCATAGTTTTTGGAAATGATCGCCCATTTATTTGTTTTTCGATTGAAAATAAACATAAAGTGAAAATTTCAATTAAAAAAATTTTTTTTTTCCTTTGAATTAATTTATAATATATTGTGTTGCAAAATTGAAGAAGGCAGATTTTGGTCCTTTTATGGGTACAACTATCCACATATGCAATACGTATAAAAACATTTAATAGATTTAGACATTTAAAACATTTAATAAAACTGCACAAGAGAGTTCGACCAACTGAACCTTAAGCTAACTAATTGAATTGAAACTTGACTTTTTCAGCTCCCTCTGTCCTATTCAGAGCTCTTCTTCCATTATGACATAAGAGAAAGCTCTGAAAATTTAAAGTTTCGGCTCAAGGGTAAGCTGAAAAAACCATGCTCAAATTTTGAAAAATATTTCAATGAAAATTCTTTTTATGTAAATTCTCAAACTTTGATAGGGCGTACCTCGATAAGCAGTAAGGTTACGGGAAAATTTATTAGGTTATAAATTGTTGAAAATTGTATGCCCTACAATGTTGAATAGAGTGTGTTTTGTCATAAAACGCTTAGTTTAGGACTTATAGGCAAAACAACCGAAAATCAGCTTGGTTTTTCGCCCCTCCTGAGGGTAGCTCAGGTTTCTCGAGTTGGAAAAGTTAAGAGAGTCATCCCACCATAGCCCCGAACAAACTGTAAAAGTTTCAAAAAGTCCCCAATTTTTTCCATGTTCAATGTATATATAGACTGGACTAAAGGTTCTGAAACATCAAAAGATATAAGAACGTTTTCTCATCTACAGGAGCAAACACGAAATGAAGGCTGAAACGAGCGCCAGCAGGACTATTCCTGTTGGTGATAATTTCCCTCTAAAACTTCACTTACACTGCCTCCACAATCGCACATACAAATTTGGAGAAGGGTTGCAATCTTGTGTAACCTGATCGGCGCAAACTGTGTTATAAGCCCAAGCTTTTGATTGTAACCTCAAGTTCATAATTTATATATTTTTTATGAAATAAAATAAAGTGTACTCGTGTTTTCCTATGAAAAAATGGATCTCTGGGTGAACCCGGACGTGTACAGGAGTATACTATCTTTAGATGTGAAAACCCTTGCGGAAATCGATCCGAAATATTTCCGTCCGGTCTTACCCTGTCTGGTACGTATGAGTCTCATTTCGCCGATCGACTCGACCAAGAAATGTTCCGAAAGCCGAAAAGAGATCCTCACCGTCTTATCCGGCATCGAGATGGTCAATTCGATCGTCGCTCTCCTCTCCATCGACTTCCACGCTTTGGAAGTCGAAGTCAAAAAGGAGCAACAGCTAAGGCAAAAAGGAGGAAGTGTCCATTCGGACGGCCTCCTTGTTCAATCTATACAGAACGGCCTTGCCATGGAATTCGAACGTTCCGACCCAACACGAAGACTTCGACTGGTCTTAAGCGAAATTCTCTATATCGCATCATTGGTAATGTTACTATAGCACACAAATCTCTGAATGTTTTTTAAGGTACAAGAAGAGCAACAGCCTCAACGAAGCAACCTTGAAACTTTCATCAAGCATTCCGATCTCTTTGAAAATGCTGTTTACATTCCAGAAATTTGCGATGTATTGAATATAGCGTTGGCGGAACTTCCAGCTCTTCTATCTATAATGGATATTGCAGAAACACTTCTTCATATGAAGCATGGGCCTGATATCATTTGCTGGCTTGTAGTCAATAACCCTGACAGCTTTTGGGAAGGTAAAAATTACGATTGACTTGATAATGAGCCTGGCACCATTCCTGCAATCTGTATAGAGACTGGTGCCAATGGATAGCTTGGTCTACAACATGTAACCACGGGTTACTAAGAGGCCAAGGTTGGGGTATACAACTAGTGGCAGTCAAATCGAGGTTTCATCCAGGTTGTGCTGTCGCCATTATCTGGTTCATACTAATTTGCATGGTCACGTCCCACTGACAATATATGAACGCTCCTTATTGGTTTTATTTTATTTTAGTTTCCAAAGCTTTGGTCGCCAACTCGGACAAAGCGGAAGATGAGAACAACGGCGGAAAGATACGAATTCAAACTTTGGTCAAGCTGTGCGATTTGAATCCTTGCATGGCTCTGGCAGTTCGGGCGAAATGCGTCGAATTGGGTCGAATGCCAGCGTTGACCATTCTCCTCAGTTTAGACTATTCGTCAAAAGTCGCTAACTATAGCGTTGTAGATACGATTTCGTTCATATCCGGCCTTTTGCTCGGTAACGATCAGCAAGTCAGAAATTGGTTCTCAAGCTTTATCAGGTTGCGGCAAAAGGTAATGAAACCATCAAAATTTCTTTGTTGCTATTAATTAATTAAGAGGAGTAAAGAAAATCAGAGCAGCCTTCAACTTCTAAGAGACGAACTTCTTGCTTATTTGAAATTCATCGTCACCTATTCTGAAGACAATAAACTTTCCGAAGCATATGTTGTCCAAGCTTCTTCTTTAATGCGACTCTATTGTGCTCTAAGAGGAATAGCTGGAATAAAGTAATATAAATATAACAGCAAGAATTTTTTCAAAAGTTTGTACATTTTAGATTTCAAGAAGATGAAATAAGTCAGCTTGTAAAACTGATAACATCGAGGCCACCACCGACAACGGCTGGTGTTCGATTTGTCTCTTTAGGCCTTAGTATGCTCATCGCATGCCCATCATTGATCGGAAATCATGAAGCGACTTGCATTCAATGGGTCCAATGGCTAGCGAGCGAGGAATCCTATTTAGACACAACGCAAGTTTTTCTTTTATCAAGCTTTCTTCTTTTGCATGCTTTTTCAAATGGTGTTGGAAAGTAAGATTTCATACCTATGGCTGGATAATTTTTTTTCTGCAGTGGAGGGGGAGTTACGACTTCGTTCGGCGAAATGCTTCTGTTGATGGCGATCCATTTCCATAGCAACCAATTAAGCGCGATCTGCGATCTTGTCTGCTCAACGTTAGGAATGAAAGTACAAATCAGGCCGAACAACATGACAAGAATGAAGCATGTTTTCACTCACGATATATTTACAGAACAGGTATCTAGCTTTCCATCGTATTGTAGCTAACTTTTGTTTAGGTCATTACATCTCATGCTGTCAAAGTTCCTGTTACTATAAATTTGAATGCAGACATTCAAGGTTTTCTTCCAGTTCACTGTATTCATCAGCTTTTAAAGAGTCGAGCGTTTACCAAACATAAAGTACCTATTAAAGACTGGATATATAGGTAATGAGATTTCTATCACCAAGAAGTGTTGATAACTTGTTTTAGGCAATTATGTGCAAGTGTCCCTCCTCTTCATCCTCTTCTTCCAGGGCTTGTTGAAGTCTATGTCAACTCAATATTACTTCCAGCTGGACGTTCTTCTCAGGAAAACACAAACCAGCCTATTTCTGAAGACGAAATACGAGTGGTGTTTGCCTCAATTCTTACAAATGAAAAAGATGTCAGTATTTCATTTAGATTTTGATGCACTCATCTTTTAGCAAAAAAAAAAATTTTTTTTTCTAGTCCAAGAAAACAAAGAAGCCAACCTATTCTATAACATCGCAGCTCCTTTTGCTTTATTATCTTCTTCATTATGAAGATGTAAGGCTTTCTTTACAAGCTTTAAATAGAAATACTGTCAAATCGTATTCTCAAGAGTTTCTCTCGGAGTTGCCCATTAAGTATTTACTCCATCAAGCTCAGAAAGATCAAGCCAACTATAGCGGTAACTTAGCTTTATGAATTATAAAATTTAAATTTTCTTTTAGGCTTATTTTCGTCTTTGTTGCGACTTCTGGTGACTCATTTCCCGCATCTTTGTCTTGTCGATGATTGGATGGAAAGGCAGTGTCATAGCATTGGGATGCTCTATTCTATAGAACGACATAAAAGTTTGGCTTTGACACAAGAGAGCATTAATCAAGGTTTGTTTTGAATACTTAAGGAATGCTACCAACAATGCCTTACTTTCAATAGAAAGTTAACTCAACATTTGAAATATTTTTAGGTTTGAGTTTGATGATAGATTGCCCATCGCATACTGGAAATTTACTTGGGATAATGCTTGAAACTCGACCAACTGTATTATGGCAGTTTGCGCCGATTATCATAAAATATTTTAAGCGAGCTTTGAACCCATCTGTTCCACGTTATATACAGGAGTTGTACAAACAAGTTTGGCTGAGGTTGAACTCGGTTTTACCTCGATGTCTCTGGATTATGACGATAAACGAGCTTTTCCCGGAAGACTCGATGGTCAAATGGCCTAAACTGACTCAGAAAAATGTCGTCGAGGATCCTCTTCAAATACTACGTTGCGATTTGAGGGTATTCAGGTGTGCACCATTGCTAAGTATCGTTTTGAGAGTTTTGGAATCATGCTTAGCAGCGTCACAGTCACAGCTTTCTCGCCATCTCATTGACAACTTTACGTACGAAAAAAGCAGTACGTGTACTGAAGCAGAACGTGAAGAGCTTAAAGTCGCTCTTGTTTCATCCCAAGGAAGTCTTGCCGTTCAAATTCTCATTGAAGCATGCATAGAGACTAACCAGGACAAAGTATAAAATTTGAACTATGTTCATCTTAATGATTCAAATTTAGGAAATCCATGGTCAAACTTGGGCACTCAGAGAAGTCAGAAGTGTCGTCTGTTCTTATCTCCATCAGCTTTTTATTGCTGAACCGTCTCTAGCAAAATTGGTTCATTTCCAAGGATATATGAGAGATCAACTCCCAGTCACGATAGCCGGAGTCCCTTCTTTGCATATTTGCTTAGATTTTATTCCAGAACTACTGAGCCAGCCTTTGCTCGAAAAGCAAGTATTTGCTATCGACCTTGTATCCAGGTTGGCTCTTCAGTATTCACTTCCGAAAGCCATGAGCGTCACCCGATTAGCCATAAATACGCTCTCGACTCTTCTTTCTGGTATGAATTACTGTAATCTATTCATTTTTTTTAATTTTGTTTTTTAGTTTTACCAAAGCAAAATAGAGATGAATTATTTTCTGGTACGCTTGATTGCCTTGTCAGAATATGTCAAGCATTTCCGCCTTTGATAGAAGACGTCATCTCCTTGCTTCTTCAACTTGGACGGGTCTGTCGGTCAGAAAGCTCGTTGGCAGGCTCTTGGGCGTATGACGACACTTCGTCCGAAACCGATTTGTTTGCCTCGCATACCATGTCGGATCGAATCAACCGCGCCTTCTCGCATATTGTGAAAAACGCTGTTCTCAACAAATTGGTGTATTAATTTAGAAAATTTTTTTGTATATATTTAAAAAAAAAATTTGTATTTTAATCATTGTTGAAAACTTTGGTTCTATTGTAAGCGGGAGTTTTGTGGATTTTTTTCCCGCGGAGATTGACCGCATTTGGTAACAGAGATGGGGCTCGGGCGAAGATTCCTCGTGCATGAGGTGTCCATGGAAGAATAGTGCAGAGTTCTTTGGCATGAGGTGTAATAGAAATCCAACCTGATAATGAAATAATATGTATAAAAAAGTGAACAACCTCTATGGCGAAACATGATACCTGATGAAGATAAAACGATGTCACCACAACTTATCATTTCGTTAATTCCAGAGAAGACCAAAGGCTCACCGCACGATAAATGAGGCCAACTCTTTAATCTCTCACCTCTCCCCAATGGAATCCCCATTTTATCGGTGCCAACAAGTTCATTATAGATTTGATCCGCATCAACAGTTCGGCATATCGTAACTGGTAAAACTTTTGACGAAAAAACTGTACATCTGTAAACCAAAATTAGGCGATTCAAAATGAAACTTGCCTAATAAATCGGTCTCCTTTGACTAAATCGATTCGGGCCAAACCACCCAAAAATAAAGTCCAGCCAGGTTTAAGCTGATACGTTCTTGGTTCAATGACATTCTTAGGTAAAAGCTGAACAATTTCTTCAGTAGTTAAAAGATCTAAATTCTGAAAATTTGTTAGTTGAAGAATAAAATTTAAAAAAAATTACCTGAGCAGGATGTAGAACTCCAGGTGTGTCATGAAACCATCTACTTGATTCGTAATCCTTGTCATTCGGGTCCAAGCCACTTTCAGGCATTGATGTTTTTTTAACATCCATTCTGTTGGGTACAGAAAAAGGGTCAGAAGTATCTATCTCCTTAGAACGATTCGGATGAAAAGTCATTCCAATATGTCCCATAATTTGTAAAGGAGATTTAGGTTTAACTTTCGAACTATAAATTTGTTCCTTTTTCAATTTGCTTTCAGCTTGTGAAAGTAGTCTGTCTTTCATTAACCTCTGCGTTCGTAAAAAAAGACGCCAACCTAGAGGATTCAAAATTGGAAACTAAAACAAAGCTAAATAAAAAAATTAAAACGTTCTGAATTTCTTACCTTCAACAAGTTAAGAGTTGTTCCTGGCCAAGGAGAAGTGGTAGCTCGTTGGACTAAATCTCTGGCTTTAACTTTACAATAATCGGACTGGAGAAGAGCATTGAAAAGAGTCGATTTACCCACATTGGTACACCCGACTAGATAAACATCTCCTTTGAAAGCCCAAATATTGTGAAGTTTCGTTATAAGTTCTTCAACTCCAAATCCAGTTTTGGCCGATATCAACTGAACATGAGCGACATTCGCATTGCCCAGAGACGACCTTAAAACTTTTATAACGTGGTTCATCCAACCCTTTGAATCCCCCCATAACAAATCAACTTTATTCCCGACCAGAAATATAGGTCTTTTACGCCCTTAAAAAAATAAAAAGTTAAACTTAAATTTCAAATGGTCAACTCATACCTATAACATCAAGTATTCCAGGCCAAATACTGCATGGAAAATCAGTCAAATCAACCAATAAAAGCACCATTGCCTTTTCATTCTACAATACATTTTTTATTTTAAATGATGAATTTATGATTAGAACGCTACCTTAATTTTTGAGAGCAATTTTGGATAGGATTCTGGGTCGACAGAAATGGATAAGGCAGTATCATAATGCTTTAAGAAGTGACATCGTTGGCAAGTTAAAGCTCTCAAATCTGAGTCATTACACCTTTTGAAGATTTCGTAAGGGATAAAACCAGGGATGGAAAAGTTCTGAAAGAGAGAATATATTGGAAAATTTATGAAGAATGTCATACTTGACAGTGTAAATGAGCTCCGCAGCCACCGCACGGGACTCGACTGACAGGAACGGACTCGTTGCAAGTGCCGTAATTGAAACCCCAATCGGCCAAACTTGAATCTCCTTCGCCGTTGTCGTCTGAAGAGTATTTTTCGTAGTCGTTCATCCATACCTTGCCTGATGGTACCTTAGAAGCTGAAAATAAGACATAGGTATTACGAAATCAATAAATTATGGAAGGATAATCGTTTCCAGGAAGTCACCACCAATATGTACTTACCATTTGAGTTTAGTATTTCCTCTTCCCAATTTAAATTTTCAACATTTTCGCTCTCGTCAATAGTGACGTCCGTCTTTAAAACACCCTTGGAAAATGGAAGCTGTATTTCGACCTCTTCCACAGTTTCTATTGGGCGATTTTCTTTTGGCTCTTCTGAGTACTCTGAGAGGAATTTGAGCGCATAGGATGACGAGCGAATCTCTAAAGGTTTTGCAGACTTTACTTTCCTCTCGTACATTTTTCTCTGCGTATAGCTGAGGCGGTGCAAAATCGAGTTGTATATTATTTTATCCTCAATGCAATCATCATTTGATTCCGGACTAGCGCTTACAAATCGCACGTTCTCGTACGGTTTAGAACGTAAAAAACGAGCACATTTTATTGTTCTTAAATAAAAAGTCTTGGAAAACATGTCAGATCTTTTTTTCCAAAACGAAAGCAACAGTCACTACGACTGCAATGTCCTCTGGCTCACTGATTACTACTAACTGCTGCCTCCCTCACACAGAAGTCAGAACTGGCCACATCAAGCATCACTCATCACCGCTTCAAACTCAAAGGTATCAACGTTGGTATCAGTCACATATCAGTCTTCCACATTCGGCATTCCACAAACCATTATCTCTTATCAACTTTTGATAGAAGGTTTCTATTCTAGTTGATGGTTTCAAGTTTCAGTCGTGAGTCGACATGCTCTCCTCAGTCCTCAAACAGAATAAGGACAGACTCTTTTGTCCTTATTCTGTGGTGCACAGAATAAGGCTCTTTGAAAAAAATAAGGCAATGATGGTTTTCTTCAGAAAAATGGTTTGGTTAGTTTACTACTACCAACCATTATTTTACATACCTACTTGCTTATTTTCGTTTTCTTTGAAATAATGGTTTACTCATCGATGTAACTTATATACATCGATGGGTTTACTGAATGAATTCGCTTACCTACCTAATTGGTTTTTAAACTCGGGTCATTGAAATTGGTTTTATAGGAAAAAAAAATTGTTTAGTTTTGCTTTGCCTATTGGCATTAGCCAATTAACTGTTTAGATAGTTAATTATGGTTTTCTTCTGAAAATAGGTTTGGTTGGTTTACTACTTGATTAGAATGGATGAAATTAGAATTTCCTAATACCTAACTATACCTTAATCTCAGCTCATTCCAAAAAATTCAAAAATCAGTGCAAAGTTAGATTTGAAGACTGCAGAGTGTAAAGTGAAGAGCTTTATGAAATAGGGCCCAGAGGTGACCTTTTTTAATCTAGGATCCAAATCCATGTATCAGGAAGGTTGTCCAATAGGCTTTTGTCCGGTGAAAATGATGACATTATGCACATTCTGGTTCGCTGTACACGTCTTAGTGACATTAGAAAGAAATTCTTTGTGGACTTGACGCGTAGAGACAGGCTTAGAGCGGACAAGCAAATTCTTCAAGACGGATGGCGATGAATTTTCTCTTCGTATTCCTTTGTTCTCAGTCAGATAGTGATAATTTTAAGTTTTAAATAACAACTGATAATATTGGTGAGTGCCCTCGCGTTTATATAATATGCTTCGAGGGTAGGTATGAAGGGGATATTGAGCAGCCAATGAGAGGAATGGGAGATAGGGATTGGCTGAGGAGTTTCGTGCGAGGACACTCTGTATATTAACATTTTATTTTATAAATTTACAATTTTTATACTGCGATCTAGTGGACAAGATGCCTTTTGACGTCTTCGGTGGAGATCCGAGAGGTGCCGCCACATGCATGATGGCCCCCTGACAGGTTCGAGGAAAAAGAATTGGAAGATGAAATCAAAGAAATAGAAGAGCAGGTGTTCTTATTGTGTTCGTCTTACTTATCAGTTATCTCTAATAGATATCTAAAATAATAGATACAATTACTGAGTTTGATAGGGTATGGTATAAACCAAACAGCATCATACAGTAACTCAATATAATTTTATTTTGTTTTGTTTATTTTAAAGATTTCTACTGAATTACAAGGCTATTAAAATGTTTAAAAAAAAAAATGTAAGAACAAAACGAAAAAAAAGATCTATTACACCACTTTCTTTTGCATTTGTCAAAATAAGACTTATCAAAAGGAATAAACACTATCATTGTCCACAATAGCACCTTCCCCTTCTGATATTTTTACTACTTCCTACATATAGAATTATATAATGAAAATTGGGAGACAACTATATTGAATAATAATTAATACAACTTTTTTTTTAAATTCTTTTTCTTCAAAAATCCTCTCTCAGACAGATTTCCATTTAATTTAAATCCCATAAAATGTCGCCCGTCTGCAGCTTCATAATTTCAAACAGTTTCTGTCCAAAAACAAAAAAAAAACCTAATAAAAACTAAATCTTAAAAAATTTCGTTTTTTAAATTTTTTTTTTCTTTTTTTGCAGCTGTCTTATTGGAGTTCTAAAATACACAATAATTGCTACCCCATATAAGGCACTTGCAATAGTATACCCTAAATTTTGCGAGTGTAAAATATTCGGATTTTTTTTTATATTGCAGATCATTTAAACTTTTTTTTTTTATTTACAAAAATGCTTAAAAAAGCAATAATAAGTTAAAATAAAATAAATAGTGCTTAAATCATGGAGAAAAAAAAAAAAACTAAAACGTTTGTACAGTTTTTCCCAAGTTAGTAGGCACTAACTTGTGATATTTACAACTAAAGTGAAACTTTGTAAACTGGAATTAACTTAAAACAAAAATTTAAAGCCAAAAGGAAAAATCTACGTTTATACATATATGGCCAATTAACAACCTATTATTAAATCACAGTGTTAATGCCCCTAACTTTTTTTTTCTATTTACTTTTAATACAAAAAATTAGTTAGTATTTTTTTTCTTAACTTTTTTTTTCTTATTAATGCAAGAGATGCAGAAAGGCTTCAAGGAGCAGAGATCATAGGATTGGCTGAGAGAGGTGATAGGGTGAGTTTTTTGATCAGCTTTTAAATTTATTGTTGATGATCCCACCAGTCGGGGCCGGAGCTGCGGGCATTGCTCGGGTTGGACGCATACGACCCGCCGTATCCGGAACTTCCTCCGCCTCCATAGAAGTCTGGAAAACACAGAAAATTTAGTTAAGATGCCAATTTCCAAGATGAGGGAAGGAAAGTGAGAGAAAGAACATGCAAAACTCCCTTCTTCCGTCCTGCTATGGCTAAAAGAACTGAAAATGTACGCACTGTTGCTACTGTTGTATGAGTTGTAGCCAGCCGATCCGGATCTCGAGTTTCCTCTATTGCCACTACTGCTTCCGTTTCCTTGTTGCCTGTAATCTCTCGCTCCGAATCCTCCTGAGCTACGACCGCCGCCGCCTTTACCGCCAGTCCTGCGAGATGACGCTGGATGCCTCATTTCGGTCGAAAGGGTCTCAAGCCATGGGGGAAGCTCTTGTTTCGAATCCACAATCAAATCTATCAAATCTCGGACCAAATTGCGATTCTTGTCATTAAAAAACGAAGTTGCAAGTCCTAGATTTCCCATGCGGCCAGTACGACCAATACGATGGACGTATTCTTCGACATCACTTGGCAAATCGAAATTAATAACATGTTTGACATGTGGAATATCTAAGCCACGAGCGGCAACCTGTAAAGAGTATTTATAACTTTGACTTAGTAATGTCAAGTACATACAGCTGTAGCGACAAGAATAGGTGTCTGTCCAGAACGGAAACTTTTAAGAGCATCTTCACGTTCTTTTTGGGTTCGATCACCATGGATTGATGTCACCGGATAGTGATTAGTATGAAGAAAATCTTCTAAAGCGTCTGCGCCTTTTTTGGTCTCGACAAACACCAAGGTTAATGAATCTTCACCTGAAAGTAGGTATAATTAATTGATTTATTCTTAGAAAGGTGGTAAGCGCATACCTGTATCTTTGGCCGCTTCGAGTATATCCAAAAGGAATCCTCGTTTGTGCTGGTCGTCACACCAGACGATTTTCTGAGTGATGTTTTCGGATGTCGAGCCAACACGGCCGATAGCGAGAAATATGTAATTGTCTAAGAAGTCACGAGCAAGAATCTGGATCTCTTTGGGGAAAGTCGCTGAAAACATCAACGTCTGCCTTTCTCCAGTCGGAGGCATCGAGTCTTTCTCGACGATGCGCCTAATCTGTGGCTCGAAACCCATGTCAAGCATACGATCTGCTTCATCAAGTACTAAATATCTGGAAATTAAAAAACAATCAGCACTGCATCACATAAGTTATCCTGAAGCACTCACCTGCAATTATCAAGGCCGATTTTGCCTCTGTCAAGCATGTCGACTAATCGGCCAGGGGTGGCCACCAAAAGATGACCTCCTCTATCTAAATCTCTCAGCTGTTCTGTCACTGAAGCACCACCATAGCTGTAATAAATATTATCATTAGAGAGAAATCTTTAAAAAGAAAAGAAAACTTACACGACACATGGCCTAAGGCGAGAACGATACGCGAATTTCCTTGATTCTTCATAAATTTGAGTGGCAAGCTCTCGAGTAGGAGCAAGGACTAATCCCAATGGATATAGTTTGCGTCTTTGGTGAGACCTTTGCTGAGGGGCTTGAACGGGCCCAGCAAGCAGCATCTGATTTAAAATAGGTACAAGAAATGCAGCAGTTTTTCCGCTGCCAGTCTGTGCACAGGCCATGAGGTCACGGCGAGACATTATGATGGGTATCGCATGTTTTTGGACAGGCGTTGGCTTGTCATAACGAGCAAGACGAATGTTATTGGCAATAATCTCGGTCATCTGGAGCTCATCGAACGAGTTGATATGGGCCGGGACTTGGTTACCAGTCGCCTCCACCGGGATATCTTCATACTTGTTAAAATTGATGCCGGTATTAGCGTTGGCGAACAGGTCATGCTCAAGGCGCTCGTCTTTCGCGAGAAGGGTCGTCCAATCATTGGAATGATGAGACGGCTTCTCTTGCCACCTGTCGTTTCCTCCGCTGCCGCCTTCGTTCCAGCCTCGTCCACCTCCGCCGCCACTGCCTCCGCCAGACCGACCGCCCCAATCATCTCGCCTGTAGTTATCACGTCTGTTATCCCTATCCTGCCAGTTACCTCCGCCTCCATTGTACGAGTCGTAATCGCCGTTCCTACGGCTTCTATAGTTGTCGTTGCGACCACCGCCGCGGTTGTAGCCTTGGCTACGTCCGCCTCCGCGATAATCCTCGTTGTAAGACGAGTAGTTAGACGAAGGGAAAGAAGGAGGCTGAGGCTGAGGCTGTTCAGCTCTTACTTCTAAGAAACAAATCCAAAAACAATTTAGCGGATTTCAAAATGAAGGAAGCTACTTTTAAAAACCAGCCTAAGCAAATTAGGGCAAAAGAATGGCATAACTTGGAAGGGGACTAAATAACAGAGTCAATTGCATACTTTTAATATTTCTGACTAGGGCTTAAGGGTATAATAACACACGAAACGGCTTCTGAGCGTCTAGAGCCAAAAAAATTCCCCTGAACATCAGCAAACCACAAATTTGGCTCAGGAGCCAAGGCTGAGTCTAATAAAATCGCCAAAGGCTTATTTTAGATCGTTTTCAAATGCAAAATTTTCAACACAAGTTGATTCGGCTATAAAAGCCAGACAGCAAAATGGAAAACCAGCAATTAGCAAACAGTTCAGAGTACCTATGGCCTGGCAACTCTAAACTGGTTCCGACTAGATCACCAAGCTCAAGATCCTGTAGGTCCCTCAGGGGGGAGAGGTAAGGAGACTCAACCGTAGACTCACTGTAAGGGATTGGAATGCATAATTATGAGCATTGTTGCAAGCAAATGTTTGAGCAATTGCCCTAGCTCCATCTTTCTCAGTGATAGGTTTTTGATATTTTTGCCATTTTGGGTGAATTCTTCTAAGTTGGGCTACTTTTGAGGGCCTAATCTGGTAACCCTGCAATCCCACAAAGTTGGGCCTTTGTCATTGTTGCCATTTTAGGTGAATTCTTGCAAAATGGGCAAATTTTGAAGGCCTAAGCCGCAAACCCTGCAATCCCACAAAGATGGGCTTATGACATGGTTGCCCTTTTTGGTGAATTATTGTAAATTGGGCTACTTTTGAGAGCGTAATCTGGCAACAATGGTGTTCCCCACACTCAGGCACGTGTTCTGTAGGTTCAGAAGGTTTCAGGGTCAATTTTATACCACCAATATAGCACTAAACCTTAAATATTTTACCTCCTCCTTGATTTTTAAGACGAAGATGAGGCGGGACGTAGCGCTCTTTTTCTTTGTGCCCGCTCTGCAAGTCCAGACCAGCGAACTAAAATAAAATAAAATTTGAAATCAAAAACCGATTACATCAAATAACGCAAAGCTCTTTCACAAGCGAAATCATGACAAATTATGGTTAGCACAAACGAGTAAAAATAAAAAAAAATTATAATATTTCAATATCTTTATATTGATTTTTAAAAATGATGAAAATTCATTTAAAAAAAGAAAGAAAATGGTTAAAGGCGTGCTAATGATTCACGGGCAACTACGCGGCCGAGTCCCGTTAGCGTGTGGCCAATGTATACTATTTAGTAAAAATGCGAGAAATTAAAAAGTAAAATATTTAAAATGAATTAAAATAAAGAATAACTTACTTGCTGCTCTAGACCTGATCCATTTTCGTTGGGTACATTACTCATATTACTTCAAATCGAAACTCTTATTTGAACCTCTTCCAATTGCACGCTATTAGTTCTTTATTCCCAAGCCTGAAATCTCAATAGCCGAGTAGTAAAGAATCGAACAAAAAGGGAGGAAAAAAACAAAGGGAGAAAAAGAAAAAAGAACCGAAAAAAAGGAAACGAATGCCCCGATTGAACGTTTTATACGAAGATTTTCTAATAAAGGTACCAATTTTAATACGGAAAAAAAGAAATTTTTCGAGTCGAAGACTGTACGTGAAACATAAGTGGATTCTCGCCTCGGATCCGTAAACTAAGCATCGATAGGGTCGATTTCGAACCGGAAGCCTTTCGATTATGTCAACAACCTTTTACAAGGACAACCGAAAATTTTCACTTAAAAACGCACTCAGGAGTCCGGAAATTATTGAAAAACGTGAAAGACTAAAAGAGGAAAAAATTGTCAATGAATATTTTCAAATTTTACAAGAAGTTGACACGAAAAATGATTAAAATGTGATTTTTCTCAGATGTTTTAAAACACCTTACGAATACGGTGGCAGCTTTAATTTTAATTTAAAATTGAGAATATTTGGAAAACATAAGTTTTACTACAATTTTTAAAACGTTTTAAATTAAAGTTTGTTACTTAAACTATCTAAAAGGCCGTGAAGAAATGGCTGCGGCCTTGTTAGTTCCCTCTAAAAAGTCAGGTGGGGTAACTATTTTAAAATGTGGCGTGGCGAGTGGCGACCAGATGGTACTGAATGCACGTATTTTACGCATTTTCAAGCGACACACGACCTTATGCGTACCGCCGTCCTTATAACGCATTTCTAGTACGACGCTAAGAGATAATCAAGCATTGAATGAAACATGATGAATCAAATGAATTATAAATTTTAATTTATTTTTCATGACATTTATTTTGTTTGATTTGCTAATTTTGGGGCGTTTCTAATTTACTGACCAGAGAAAAAACGTACTACCAGACACTACCGATCCTCGAAGGAAATTTTCAAATCGGACTACCGGGGGCGGAGATGATCGAAAAATGATCACCACCGGGGCAGAAAAAACGTACTACCGGACAAACTACTGATGCGACCGGGCTGAAATTTGGCAGGGAAGCTTATTTTAGTTGGTAGCACCGATCCTCGAAGGAAATTTTCAAATCGGACTACCGGGGGGCGGAGATCTCAAAAAATGATCACCACCAGGATTAGGTAGACCCCTAATTTTGCAGCAATGAGCTCCTGCTCATGTCGGTTTTGTAATTTAAAGTAATTTCACACATTTTAATAAAAATTTATTATTTTAAAAAAAGGTACTTCGAACAGATTTTAACAAGTATAATTATTCGTATAATTATCGAAAAGGAAGACCATTTCAAACCATATATTGATCCTTTTCGACACGAAAAACCCCTTTTCAGCCAGATTTTGACCATTCTTGACAAGGAAAGATATTTTTCAGCCTGGTTTTGACAAGAAAGGAGCCTTTTCAGCCAGAATTCGACCTTTTTTGACTAGGTAAGACACTTTTCAGACAGATTTCGACGCTGTTATGAAAAAATAAGACTCTTTTCAGCCTATTTTTGAGCCTTTTTGATAAGAAAAGACACTTTTCTGCTTGGTTTTGAACCATTTTTTTCGGACGTCATGAGTTTTACCTTTGAGTTTTGTATTGTAAACTCAAAGGTTTTACAAATTGAAAGTGAATGGTCAGAAAATACGCAATGGGATGGGGCAAATTATGTATCTAATTTTTATTTATATCAACTTGTTCATTATAAACTACTAGGATTGGCTATAAACTAAAATGAAAAATATTAAGTTCCAATTTACATAGTTGTGCCCTAATGTGTTATCCTCCCAATAGGTACAGTACTTGTCAATGTTAATGAGAGACACCACCACTTCAGTTACTGTCTACTGGGGTACCGGAAAATGACATCAGTAACTAATTTGATTGATGATCTTGTGACGGTATATGGTTATGACGTTGTGAATATCAGCTAATTATGTAATTTTACTATAAGTAGGTATATCATTTTATATTATCCTATTCGTAAATTTCAATTTGCCCAAGTCCATTAGTTTAGTCTTTTGCCCAAACCCAATGTGGTTTTTGCCCTAATCCATTGCATTTTTCTGCGATTAGCCCAATCTCAAACCCCCCCTTTTTTTTTTTTACAACATAAACCCTTTTTAGCCTGATTTTGACAAGAATAAACCCTTTACAGGGACGACCATCAGCTCCTACCCGATAACCCAAAAGCACTTGCGCGGGCATATCAAGTGCTACCCTTTCTTTAGTTACAGCTCATCAACTCCTACCCGTTGTGGTTTGACCGGGAACGGGTAGGAGTTGATGGGATTTTTGGGGTCCGGGTAGGAGTTGATGAATCCCCCTTTACAGCCTTTATTTGACAAGATAAGACCCTTTTAGCCTGATTTGAAACCTTTTAGGACTAGAAAAGACCCTTTTCAGCCAGAGTTTGACCCTTTTTGAAGAAAAAAAAGAAGTACTTTTTTTTGATAGATTTTGAGCCTTTTTTGACAAGACTCTTTTCGGCCTACTTTTGAGCCTTTTTTAGGTAGATTTTTTTTGATAAGTTACCAACGAAATGAAGTTACCTAATTTGCAGAATGATAACTTAGAAGTATGTATCTGCAATTTTCCACAGAGAATAAAAGGAGATGGATTCTTTGAAATAAAACTTTTATTAATCCATTAAATCTACAATATTATGGAACACATCATAAAATAAAACAAACTGGAATGTTATTTTTTTAAATCTTTTCAATATTCTATGAACAGAAGACTAACAATAATTTTTTAAGCTTTTGTTTTATATTTACAAAATATACAAACGGAAAGAATAAAAGTTGGTAGGCGTGGAAAGCCGTTAACGAAAACCCAATCACCATAAAAATATACTTAAATATTTTACATATCTTCTGGATTGAACATTCCCTGGAAAATAGGAAGAACATCATTTAATGAATATGAGCAGATATACAAGTTTACCTTAGCACGGCGAAGTATTGAATCTTTGGATGCATCATATGGATGGTCTTTCGACGGAATTTCCAGAATCGACGGAATAGGCTGAGAATGGCTGTCGATACAATGACGGATCATTTCAGCAACCTGAAAAACATATTTTAGAAGTTGGAAACTAATGTGGGCTCTGTGGTGAACACAACAGATGAAGTATAAAAATTAAAAATCCGCTAAAAAGATTTCTAAAAACATAAAGTTAAATCATTGTAGTTTAAACCTACAAATTGGTGACCCCTGTTGTTAAATCAAATACACACAACAAATCAAGAAAGAAGAAAAGAAAAAGAACCAACAGATGGTAAAAATTCAGATTTCTTGAGCCAGAGCCAGAGCACAGTGCTAAGGACAGTTGTCGACTAGGAGCTACCTTCAAGGAAGGAACCTTAAACAGTTCTACAGATTCCAATCTGAAAAACTCGTTGACTTTAACCATGATTTGAGTCAGCTTTGTTTTGGGCCCTTGCAAAAATCTGTGGTATAAAGGTCAAGCATACCACTCCATACCATCCATAGGCGAACGGAAAAATTGAGCGATTGCATGGGACGATAAAAGCTGCGATTAGATTGCATAATTCATCACAATGGAGTTCTACATTGCCAACCATATTAATCGGTTTGAGATTGGAGATACAAGAGGGTTCAGCATTTTCAATAAGACAAACGGCTCATGGTAAGCCTGTCAGACTTCCTGGAGAATTTTTCGAGGAGTCCTCAATTCCGTCAGAAACGAGGGCTTTCGTCGCCGATCTTGTGCGGTAAATGGGTTTACTTTGACCAGTTCAAACTCGCCACAACAATTCGAAAAAGGTTTTTGTTCACCACGACCTTCTTCACATGTTTTTGTTTGTGTGGACAAAACTGATTTGGTTTTCTGAAAAACCTTTTGATCCAACGTACGAAGGCCCATTTTTAGTTTCAGAACGTACTCAAAAATTTTTTTTCGGTCCAGATTCGCGGTAAGACCTTCAAAATTTCGGTTGATTGGCTAAAGCCAGCATATATCTTGAACAACGATGTCGCCACCGTCCACACTCACATGACAGATACTTCTGAGAGATCACGGTCTGCTAAGGCTCCAGGGGGAGTAATGTGGTGAACACAACATATGACAGATAAAGTGTTAAAAATTAAAATTCTACATAAAAACTTAAAGTTAAATCATTGTAGTTAAAGCTCTTTCTTACATTCTGATTGATTAAAATAATATCAATGTCGTCCCTTTTGACAAAACGTTTGAAAGTTTCTTCGACCTCACTTACACTGGTGTCTACAACATTTCGATTAAAATAAAATAATGATGAATATGAATCTTACTTTTGTCAACGACAAAAAAATTGGGATGGCGATTTTTGTTAATCTCTCCGACTCCGCCAAGCAAAAATCCAACGCAGGTGTCCTAGAACGTAAAATAGGTAAATATCAATCTAATTATTTGTTATCGAGGAGACCGCACCTCAGGATTACAAATGTTATAAAATTGGGAAAATAAATCAGGTTCGGGAACCAATTTTTGAAACTCATTTAACTTTTCCTGATTTATTTTCCCAATTTTATTACATTTAAAATAGGTGAATGACAAAAAGAATTTCCTACAAATTTTAAAAAGTGTGAATACATTTTAAAGTACATAATAGCTACAATATTGCCATGCTTTCTCAATTCACGATTGTTGCAGTTGAAATACATGATGGGAAATAATATCAAAATCCATGACGATCGGAAATGCTCAAATTTGGAGTTATCCTGGTGATTTATATAACTTTTTTGTGGTGGTTTATGGATAGTCCAGGAAGATCATCAACAAAGATAGTCAACACAAAGAAGATGCTCGATATGCAGGTACATAGGTGAAAAGGCAATTCATGATACTCATGGTATAAAATGAAGTGGATGGAAGTCAATTTTGATCAACCTATTTGGGCAGCTATGAAAACTGCTGCTGAGTGCTGACTTATGTTCATTTGTTACATTAATCGCATATTTTATTATGCGATAGCTTGCATATTTATTATTATTGATAGCTATCTTAAGTTTTAAGAGTATTAAAAAATCCGAGCCCTGTCGATATGTCAATTTTCTAGTAGTATCTTGGGTTACGCCCACTTTTGATAAATAATGAATACACAGAAGTAATTTACCTCATCTCCGATAACGGCCAACAGCTTTCCTTTGATAGCCGAATGCAGAGCCATTTAGAACCAAATTGGTGAGATATTCGAACGGAGAATTAAAAAAAACAAGGGCGTTTCTTGAAATTTTTTTTTTTTTCTTATAGGGCAATATAACCTCATAGAAGAAGGTAGCGTTTTGGTTCAAACCCAATGGGGCACAGAGATGAGAGAACTCAAAAATACAGACTACAGAGACACACTTGTCTGTGCCAATGGGGCTTTCCAAATACAAATAATTTATTCATACTTTTTTTTTCTTTCTTTCTTTCTTTCTGGGAAATGCGATTAGTGATTAGTGATTACAAATGAACTTGTATGCGTATATATTAATACGATTTTATTCGTTTTCATACATATGAATACGAATTTATTTTCATTTACTAATTTTCCTGCAAATTCACAAAATTCGCAATAAATTTTTTTAATTATTATTATCATTTTACATTTTTATTTGTATAAGCACCACAGAGACAAATAAACCAAATAAGCACCACACAGACACAATAAAACTTCTCTGTGAAAAGCACGAACTTTGAGTTAATAAACACGAGGCATTACAAATAGTTGTGAATTCACAGTCCAGTTAAGTTGTGAATTCACAGTCCAGTTAAGGTGTGAATTCACAAACCAACCTTTACGGACCACAGCAACCTCCAGCCGCCCACGTGGCTACTGCAAGAATGCTGTAAGCCGTTGCCTCACTCTCCAGAGTCCAGGGCACAGTTCCAGGGAAACAAATGAAATGACTAATTCGTTCGTTCGGTTTTTTCGATGTATGTAATCATATGCAATCACTAATCACACTTCATGAAAGGTGAACTCCTAACACAGGTAATATTATATCCGGCCACTCGCACAGAGTAATATAATATGTATATCCTACATAGTAGCATACTGCATAATAATTCATAATAGGTACCATAGGTACCAAAAACAATACATGTGTTTTGTCTATGGTAATAGGTAGAAAGATCAGCTATTAAGTAGTAGCTGATACATGTGCTAACCCCTCCTCGCCCCTTCATCTATACCCCTCCGGCCAGAGGCCTCCCTAATGACGTCATGCAGAACGTTCGATAGAATGTTCTGGAACTTTCCCCTCCCCTTCCCCCTTCTTTTGTTCGTTCCCTCTTATTGGCTTTAGCCGCTTTTCCTCGTCCATTTTTGCTCAGGATCCAAGTGCGACCAGACGTACTTTTAAAGAAATATTTTTTACAAGTTTTAATTTATTAATATATCAGGTAAATTTTACTGACTTATACTACATTTAAAGCCAATTTCTTCAATTTAAAATTATTATAAATGCCATGTGCTTTTAAAAATAGCGTTTTATGATATTAATTTTTCAAGGTTAATTTTTTTTTAGTTTGAGTAACGTTTGGATTTTTTTTTGTTTTGCAGAAACTATTATAAAATGGCCAAAGCCCCCGCTGTTGGTATTGATCTTGGAACGACTTATTCGTGCGTTGGAGTTTTTCAACACGGAAAGGTCGAAATCATCGCGAACGACCAAGGAAACCGGACGACCCCGAGTTATGTCGCCTTCACCGACACCGAGAGGCTCATCGGTGACGCCGCCAAAAACCAAGTCGCCATGAACCCGAATAACACAATTTTTGGTAAAAAATAATTTAGTTTTCACCGCTTTTCGTCACTCCCCGACCCCTCTCCGTTCCTATTTTAATTTCCGCCATTTTGTAAGGAGCACGTGCTCGACGCGTTCTCCCGGTTTTTTCCTCCATCGCCATTTTTATTTGAACCCGGTCAAGTTCCTTGTACCTACCTACTTTCAGAAATCGTCCTTGAGATATAATGACTCAACATTTTCAGCGACGAATGATTCATTTTCTTCTAATTGCCAAATTGTGGCTTCAAGTATCAAGTCGCCAACTTGTATTATGTCTTTTCAAACTATTGAGCGCTGAGAGGGTTAGATTCCAAGGGTATCTTCCTTCATACCTACCTGTGTTTTTTTAGTAATTTATTTCTGAATTACATAATATACATATGTATGTACCCTATGTTGTAGAAGTGCAATTCCAGTCCCTTGGATTCCTAAATCCACGTTTTACTGTGACATTTATTCATCTCAATTTCACTCGAAATATTTCTCCACCAAGGGGTTACCGACTTCAATGAATCTTTGCAATCAATGCAGGGTGGCCGCCAACAGGGAAATCTGGACAGTCAGGGATTTTATTTTTTTTTGTACAGCTCCCCAAATTTACGCCCCCCGCCTATTCCACATCAAAAAGTCCTATTATTGTTTTTAAACCCCAAATTTAACATTACATAATAAAAATATATATAATATACACACACCTGAACCATTTTTTGTCTATAATTTGTTTAAAAACATAAATAAAAGTCTTATTAAAAACCCCGAATTCCACTTCATGAAGTTCTATTTTCGTTTTTAATCCCCCTTCAATGTCGAAAAACACATTTTTATCAAAAAGTCACCACCCCTCAAAATTCATTTAAAATTTCTGTTTTTGACCTTATAACTGGGATTTTGACTACATTTTAAATAATTAATACATATATATTATTATGTATAATACAATCTCTATTTATTTTAATAAAAAATTTGTTCTCTTCCATAACCAATCAGTGGATTTCAAAATTTTAAATTGGTGGGCACTATGACAAGTGTTAAACTCAACATTTGATAAAATTTCTAGAATTCAAATTTTTAGATTTATCAATAGTGTTGGGCGTAATTTTACAACCAATTACAATAATTGTTATTGCAAATGGCTGTACGAATACGATTACCAATTGCAATGTGGCTAGTCGTATTTTGCCCTCCTTTTACGATATTACTAATACGCTGTCCTCAGTTTTTAACTTTTTGATACTCTTCCCTGATTTCTTCATTCCTCTGTGTTCTTCCTTCTGCATAATTTAACTGTCTTCTATTATTTTTTCTTCTTTTTCTTTCAGATGCGAAACGTTTAATCGGGCGTAAATTTGAAGATGCGACTGTTCAATCAGACATGAAACATTGGCCTTTCGATGTATTGAATGACGCTGGAAAACCTAAAATTCAAGTCAACTACAAAGGAGAGGACAAGACTTTCTTCCCTGAAGAAGTAAGTCTACCGATTTTTCTACTTAATGTGTAATATGGCAACAAAATGACCCTTTAATTTCTTCATGTTTTATGAAGAAGTTGTCTTTTCTTGCTAGAATAATGGCTTGCTCATAGTGCCTTGTGGTTTCAAATAGTCATTTAGGTCTCTCAGACAAGCAACATTTTTTTTTATCTTAAGGAAGTAACCTGTTTTTATCAATCTATATAAGGTGTCTAAGGAAGGACTTCTTCCTGTCTCCATTTTTAGATATGAAGGTCAAAGTGACCTCGAAGTTCTTAAGAAATTCTATTGTAATTTAGGTTCCTTGTAATAGCATGCAGTATTTTAGGTAGATTTTACAGTAATGTATTATGAACTTTGGCAATGATGAATTTTAACCTATTGACCTTGGGACCCCTCTGAATCAATTAAAATATGTTGTGAATTAAAACTGAGCCAAAGATTAAATGCTTGTTTGCTTTTATGAGGTTTCGTTTGTTTGAAGCTAATTTGCAATCTATGTTTAGATCAGTTCAATGGTGCTGACCAAAATGAAGGAAACTGCTGAAGCGTATTTAGGAAAGACGGTTACAAACGCCGTTGTCACAGTTCCTGCGTACTTCAACGACTCGCAACGTCAGGCGACCAAAGATGCTGGAACCATTTCCGGTCTTAATGTCCTCCGTATTATCAACGAACCGACAGCCGCTGCCATCGCCTATGGGCTTGACAAGAAAGTCACGGTAATTACATTGATTTGTTTGATTAGAGCATCAACTTAGCTTGTTTTCTTTTGCAGGGAGCTGGTGAAAGGAATGTCCTCATTTTTGATCTCGGTGGTGGTACTTTTGATGTCTCAATTCTGACGATTGAAGACGGCATTTTTGAAGTCAAATCAACTGCTGGTGATACCCATTTGGGTGGTGAAGATTTTGATAACCGTATGGTCAACCATTTCGCTCAGGAGTTTAAACGAAAATACAAGAAAGACCTTACCCAGAACAAAAGAGCTTTAAGAAGATTGAGAACTGCATGTGAAAGAGCGAAGAGGACACTCTCATCCTCAACTCAAGCTAACATCGAAATCGATTCACTGTACGAAGGCGTCGACTTCTACACTTCGATTACAAGAGCAAGGTTTGAAGAACTCAATGCTGACCTTTTCCGAAGCACCATGGAACCTGTTGAGAAATCATTGCGTGATGCTAAGATGGACAAAGCGCAAATTCACGATATCGTCCTTGTCGGTGGCTCCACCCGTATTCCTAAAGTCCAAAAACTTCTTCAAGATTTCTTCAACGGAAAGGAATTAAACAAAAGCATCAACCCGGATGAAGCTGTAGCTTATGGAGCTGCTGTCCAAGCAGCTATTTTACATGGAGATAAATCGGAAGAGGTTCAAGATCTCTTGCTTCTTGATGTTACACCATTGTCGCTTGGTATCGAGACTGCTGGAGGTGTTATGACTGCTTTGATCAAGAGAAATACTACCATCCCGACCAAACAAACGCAGACTTTCACCACCTATTCCGACAACCAACCTGGTGTATTGATCCAAGTTTATGAAGGAGAACGAGCTATGACTAAGGACAACAATTTGCTTGGTAAATTCGAACTGACAGGTATTCCTCCAGCACCCCGAGGAGTTCCTCAAATTGAAGTTACCTTCGACATCGATGCCAACGGTATTTTGAATGTAACTGCCATTGAGAAATCGACTGGAAAAGAGAACAAGATCACCATCACCAATGACAAAGGCCGTCTCAGCAAAGAGGAGATCGAAAGGATGGTTAACGATGCTGAAAAGTACAAGGCTGAAGACGACAAGCAGAAGGCTGTGATCTCTGCCAAGAACGCTCTGGAATCTTACTGCTTCAACATGAAGAGCTCCATCGAGGACGAAAAAATCAAAGACAAAATTTCGGAATCCGACAAACAAACGATTATGGACAAATGCAACGAAGTCATCCAATGGCTTGATGCTAACCAGCTTGCGGAAAAAGAAGAGTTCGAGCACAAACAGAAGGAACTCGAACAGATCTGCAACCCGATCATGACGAAGCTTTACCAATCTGCAGGTGGCGCTCCTGGTGGTTTCCCAGGTGGCTTCCCCGGAGCACCTGGAGGTGGTGCTCCTGGCGCTGGAGCTCCCCCTGGTGCAGGATCTGGACCTACCATCGAAGAAGTCGATTAAACATTCCTTTCTTTTTTTCTTTTTTCCATCATTCTCTAGAAACTTCAGTATTGAAAACCAATTCACTTTTTTGTTATATCTTCATCTAAAATTGCAAGTTATGTAATAAAACCAAGTTTTACACAAAAATTTTATTTCCTTTGTATACTTAGTACTTACCTAACCAGTAACCTTGATAATAAAATAAACCCTGCAAGATGTAATTTCTCTGTCATCTTTGTCTCCCAAGTTGCTGAAAGTCCCCCGAGGGAGAATGAAGTCGACAATTTTAAATCAACCTACCAAGTCTATGGCATCTTTGTTAGACCTAGGAAGAAGAAAGCCTGAAGTACGAGATCAATTATTAGACTTGGACCATGCGACCTGAAGTTACCCATTCTATCTTGTTCATTGATCTCTTCAGTAAAACTGTACCTCGTGATGAAATAAACATACCTTGTTAACTTTCTCAAAGAGAAGTTATTGTATCCTTTTATGGCTTCGTACCAATTGGCTTCGTACGTATAGGCTTTGAGTTTACAATACTATAGTATTGTAAACTCAAAGGTATAGGATACTATATACGTAATAGTACTGTGCCTCTTACCACAGACAAGACAAACGTTAGGATATATATTACTCTGTGGACAAACCTCTTGGTCCCTTATGTTTCTACAGTACGAAAACGTTAATTTATTTAAGTTAATCGCATGAGTAATCGGGAAAAGGGTCAAGTTTACACAAATGAACAAAACCATTACTACTAATAAACATTCGAAATAATTCAGGATAATTAAAATGAGTAACAACTATTTGAATGTAAGCACAAAAGAAAAAAACCTTATGAAAATGATATTTTTTGGTAAACATCGCAATAAAAGGTAGGATTTAAAATGGGCCCTTAGGGAGAATAAAAATTTTATTTCAATAATAACTAGAGAAATAAGTAATAAAAGGTATAAACTATAAAATTAGTTAAGTAGGTATCAATCATTCTTTTATTCATCAATTCAATGCGAAATCGGCACTAAAATGACGTACGTAAGAGGAGTTGGGTCCTTAGCAACCGAAGCCACGCCTCTTGTTATGAGCAAACCTGTGTTCCTTAGCTGTCAGGTTTTTAATTCTTGATCAAGGAAGCAGCGATCAGCGGTTTTTCAGGTTTACGTTTGGTTTCGATGTTAACAACTACGAAGACGAAGACCGAAGTTGGAAAAGTTCTTTGACCGCGATGACACACTTATCCGTTCATTAAATTCCTTATTTTGGAAAAATCCTTCCATCATGCCACGGAATAAAAACTCTCAGGCGAACAACGTCAGGGTTTCGGAGGGGCTCAGGATTGCCATCGACATAGCATTCAGGAAACTGCTGGAAACTGAAGACATGAAAGGTAAATCATTAATGGGAGAAAACTTTGAAAGTTTGTTTTCTAGAGTGGGAGTTTCCGAGTTCATTTACTGCAAAAGAAAGAGCTTACGTACACTTTGAAGCGAGAAAACATGGAGTGAAGTCTAAGAGCAGAGGGTAAGCTGAATTCAGGAGATAAAATATGAACTACTTACCTTGTTCCTAGAAAAGGGATGTCTCGTTATTTGACGATCTACAAACGTGAAGGTTCAGCGATAATGCAACGAGATGCATCAGTCAACCTCTGTCCCACATCTAGGACAGCGTTAAACAACCTCTTTGCCAGATATGCCGTCTCAACCAAGGAACGTCAAGATTGCCTCCCTCCTGTCGAAAGATGCAAAGATATCTACCAAGATGGTACTTTTTAGGCTTTGGAATTATAAAATAATGAAATTTATTAGGCAAAGACTCATCACGTGCACTTGGTCGCCTCACAATGGGAACCCCGCAAGTTCCTTCCCCCTCAAACAAGCCCATGAACCAGTTTCGCTCTTCGCTCCCTGTTTATTCTATGATGGACACCATCATTCAGACTATCAATGACAACCCAGTCACCATCATAGCAGGTCATACAGGCTCAGGAAAAACGACACAGGTGAATTAAAACCTCCCCCCCTTTTTTTTTTTCTCTCTAATTCTATGTTTAGGTTCCTCAATACATACTGGATTGGCACGAGAGAAACAGCCGACCTTGCATGATTGTGTGCTCCCAGCCGAGACGCATTGCTGCGGTTTCAGTCGCGGAAAGAGTCGCTGCTGAAAGAGGTGAAAAAGTTGGGCAAACAGTCGGTTATCAGATTCGCCTTGAGGGAAAGTAAGTTGTAAACACAGAAATGGTTCTTTTACATATTTTTTCAGGCTTTCTCCATTTTCGGTTTTGATGTACTGCACAAGCGGCGTTCTCCTTCGTAGTTTGATGTCTATGGAGGGCATGCTTGGCTCTGTCACGCACATCATAATCGACGAGATCCATGAAAGGGATCGCTTGTCAGATTTCACGTTAATTGTCTTACGTGAAGCTTTGTCCAAGTACCGTTCCCTCCGAATCATCCTCATGTCTGCAACCCTGGATACGAAACGCTTCTCGGCATACTTCAACAACTGCCCCATCATTCCTGTTCCTGGAAAGCAGTATGAGGTCAAAGAATACTTTTTGGAAGACGTCCTGAAGCAGACTGGATATATGAATGCTGAGATGGAATCGTTGAAAAAGCAATTGGACAAAAAGCGAGAACAACAAGCCACTTTGGATAAATGGACGGCTGCCGTAGTGTCCGATAGCACAGCTGACCTACTTAAAAAACTATCTTTAAAATCTGCTTCGTCAAACAATGAAATGGACATAGCATTGTTTGAAGCTTGGACTAACAACACAGAAAGCTCTTTTGCCCAAATATTGTATCTTATTAGATCGGAAACAGTAAGCGTAGATTATCAGCACAGTGAGACCGGTGTGACGGCCCTCATGGTAGCAGCGGCCCGCGGTTCTTTGGAAAATGTAGAACAGCTTCTGTCAATGGGCGCCAACATTCATATCAGGTCATCCAACAACTTTACTGCTCTCGACTGGGCGAAGCATGTCTCGCAGCAAGAAATAAGCGACAACCTCGAAGCTTTCGCTTTAAACTTTGAACAGAATATGACCGCGGTTTTAGAAGGCGAAAAGAAAAACGAACGGATAAGCCAGGCAGATATGGATATGCTTGAAATGTACAGCACTGTTGCCAACGATGAAGTTATTGACTACAAACTTATTTTGAGCCTCATTTCCCACATCCATACGGAAAGCACCAATCGTGGTGGAATCCTCGTTTTCCTTCCTGGATATTCTGAAATCAACACCCTCAAAGAACTCATCTTGATGGAAAGCAATCGTCTTAATCAAAAGACAAAAATCATACTTCTGATGCTTCATAGCAACATGCAGGTAAGCTCCAACATTTTAAATTTAATTTTTACTTCTTTTCTAGACAAGCGTGCAAAGACTGGTCTTCAAACCAACTCCTCCGAATGCTCGGAAAGTAATTTTGTCAACCAACATCGCTGAAACGAGCTTGACAATGGAAGACATCATATACGTCATTGACACTGGAAAAGTCAAAGAGGTAAATTCTCAATAAGGTCAAAACGCATTTATTTGTCCAACAGAAGTCGTATAATGCATTGAATGGAGTGAGTCAGCTTTCTACAGTTTGGATATCGAAAGCTTCAGCTTTGCAGAGGAAAGGAAGAGCCGGTCGAGTCCAAAATGGTGTCTGCTACCGTCTATACTCGACCCTTCGATATGAAGCGATGAATCAAAATCCTGTACCCGAGTTACTCAGAATCCCACTTTCTGTACGTACCCGTATCTTTTATTTTATATTCTAAAGTTTTTTCTTTTAGGAATTGTGTCTTTTTTCAAAACAACTGGCACCACCGAATACATCTATTGTCGACTTTTTGATGAGAGCTGTCGAACCGCCTTCCATTGTCGCTTGTAGGTCTGCGGTGTCTCTCCTTAAGGTTGCCTTTTGTGATTATTAGTTCGTTGTTTATTGATTTTTTTAGACCATAGATGCTCTTGATACTTGGGAAGACCTGACTGATTTAGGCCACCATCTTTTGGACCTACCTATTGACCCGAGATATGGAAAAATGCTCATCTACGCTGTGGTATTAAAATGCCTTGACCCAATCCTAACGATCGTCTGCTGCCTCTCTCACAAAGAGCTTTTCACCCTCGCTGAGCCCAACAGTCGCAAAAAGATGGCCAATGAACGCATGAAGTTTGCCAGTGGAAGTCTCAGCGACCACATGGTTCTTCTTAAAGCTTTTCAAGTATTGTTTGTTGTTTTTCATTTGGGTACGAAATTTGAATTTTAGGCCTGGCAAGAATCTAAAAAGCAAGGAAGGGAAAAACAATTTTGCATTCAAAATTCAATCAACGGTGCCAATATGGAGATGGTGATGGGCACTCGATCTCAAATACTGGCCCAGCTTAGAGCCTCCTTATTTATAAAATCAAAAGCACCTTTGGACATCAAATACGTCAACACCAATTCAGACAACTGGGCCGTCGTAAAAGCCGCTTTATTGGCCGGACTATATCCCAACCTTGGACGAATCGATCGAGAGCATAATGTTATCAGAACTCAGTACGTTTTAAATTTTATGTAGGCAATCAAGTTTGTTTTTTAGAAAAGAGCATAGAGTCAGAGTTCATGTTACATCAGTTCTGAATGAAAATGCAGTGAAGAATAAAGCGCTTGGTCATTTACCTTCAGATTGGATCATATACGAAGAGCTAAGCAAAGTGGGTCAGCAGTCATTTATACGAACGGGTACTTTGGTATCACCGATCACTGTCGCCATTTTCGGCGGATCTTCTAAGATACCGTTTGATGCTTATACTGACACGCAAAGTAAGCATGAGCCGTTCTGTGAACAGCGGTTTGTATTGTATTTTTATAGTGGAAGGGAGTGTCGATTCGGACAGCGAGGAAGATGAAGTTGAGCCGAACCAAACTGCCATGTTGAAAATCGACGACTGGGCGATGTTTAGAGCAGATTCGGAGACAGCACAACTTGCTCTTCAGCTCCGCATCAAATGGCATTCTTTGCTCGCGAAAAAGTTAAGAGTGAACAAAGTCCTCAATTATGTAAGTTTTGCTTCTTGTAATGGTTGTTATAAAATTGTTTTTAGATGGAAGAATTGGTAATAAGCACAATAGTGAAAGTGCTTACTGCTGAAGATCAAGCATTAGGCCTTGTTCAACCTCCTGGCGTAGGGAAGCGCCCCTATCTCATCACTGCCAACACTTCAACTGGTACTGAAATAAATTTATACAAGCATTTACTTTTCATTTTAGGACGTTTAGATTTCAACGATAGTGACAGCAACGTTTCATTGTTGAGTTTAGACATGAACCAGCCGAATCGTCCAAGAATGCCCAACGCCGTTTCTCCATCGAAAAATTTTGGTTCACAAGGTTGGATAGGTTTAATTTACTGGCCCGGGAAATTCTGTAGAAATATTGAAAAAGTCTTTAAATGTTTGGAAAAATAAGAAAGAAAAAAGAGCAAAATCTAGGGCCTCTTTTTAGCTGCTTTTTTAGCTTAAGTTTTGATCCTTTTTGGGTCCTAGATAATAATATTGGGTCTAGGGCCCCTAGTGCCAAAAAACGATCAAAACCTATGCTGTGGGCCTATCCGACCCTGGTATGTCGTCAGAAAAGCAAAGCTTTGATTATGTTTTTTAGATCGATATATGTCAAAAAATTATGATGAAAGTTCCTCTTCTGCTGATTGTCTGGATCCTCTTCGCTCTCCACAAATCAAATATTTTCTAATAAAAGCTGGTTATTTGAAAAATATTGAAGCTTCGATGATGCATAAGATGTGGTCGTTTATTCCTTCAACTCAAAGTCGGATCACTCAAGCGTTTAAGGTTCAAAAATGAAAGAAATTTTTATTTAAAACTTAATGGTTTTTTTCTTCTTTTTTTTTAGAGTGGAAAAAATGTGATATTGATCTTTAGTATCCAAAGTACGAATCATTTCCAAGGTTACGCGATGTTAACAAGCGTGACACCGGTAAATCCTGAATCGGTCGGCCCAGAAGTCGCACCAGGTTATAATCCGCCACTTCCGATCGAGTGGCTCAAGCGGACCAACGTCCATGTCAACACCTCCCGGCAAATTTTCGCTCCGACCCACGAGTTCGCGGAATTTCTTTCGGCTCGTGACGGACAGGTGAGAATATCATCTTGAATCAAGATAACTTTTTACCTTCTAACACCAACAATCCACCATGACAATACCTATCATTTTGATTTTAGAGACCTTCATCATCCCCATGACAATATCAGTCTATAACTATAATATACATAGATAGGGGATAAATAGTGAGGACAAATCCACTATTTCAGGAAAAAGAAGTCTCTATTTTACTATTTTTAACTCTTCCCTAAGGACCCTTGCGCACTGCACTGGCAACTTTATTCATTGGCAACAAAACGGCCAAAAAACGGTCAAAGCACCCTCCAAAACTGTCTAAAATGGTCAAATACCGTTCATAAACTGTCAAATCACATACCAAAACGTTCTTAGATGGTCAAAAAACGTCCAAAATCTGTCTTAAATGGTTAAAAACTGTCTATAGCGGTTCGAAAACCGTCCAAAAATGTCAAACATTAAAAATGTCAAATTAAAAAACCGTCTAAAACGGTCAAGACACGTTAAAAATCTCTCTAAAACGGTCAAAAAAAACGTCCAATATCTGTCTTAAACTGCCTAATATAGCCAAAAACTGTCAAAATACGTTCAAACACTATATTTAATGGTCAAAACTGTAAGACTAATTTTTATCCGCAATAGTCCTTTGAATTGGTCAGGGTTATAATTCCTGTGACTAAAAAGTTGCTACATTTTATTTATTCTTTTCATTTCATTTCACTTTTATCAAAGCAACTATTTAGTTGCTTTGATGGAGTTGCTAGTACGCGGGGGCCCTAAATGATCTTTCTATTCTACTTATTTGATTTTGCAATAAAGAGCATTTTTGCTCATGCAAAATACTGTTGCTTTTTATATTGTAATTTCTAAATTGGTGTAAATAAAGAATTATTATTACTTTTCAGGAAATTAATCCGAATGTCGGTGAAATGCTTGTCCAGCTTATGGAAGGTCAAACTTGGTTTAATCACAACTTCCAGAGAGGACCCCGTCCCAATAACCGCCCTTTCAACAATTGAAAGAAATCGTCTTTCATTTCTTCGCCCTTCTAAGAAAGAGCGGAGGATTAAATTAAGTTTTTTATTTATTTTAGAGACAGCCTTTAAATTATTATTTATTTTATATAACTTTTGACTTATTTTGTTTTGGCCGCCCTACTTATGAATTTTTTCCTTCAATTTTACGGCCAGTCTTTAAATTTTACTCTATGAATTTTAATTTTAATTAAAGTTGCGGAGATTAATTTGGATATTTTCTCAGTTTTTTTTAAAATTATCTTTCAGATCTGAATATTTTTTTAAATTTAAACTTCTCATTCCTGCAGTATTCTGTATCCTTTCAATAAAATTATGATTTTTGATGCTATTGCTTGGATGGACGAAAATGTCCGGTTCATTCTTTCTAAGACTCGCACTATTCATCACTGGTGGGTGTATGGAAAATGGAAACATGTGAGATACACATATTTTATTAAACAAAATGACTCCGTTAAAAGAACTCTCTGACTCTTTTCAAAAAGGGGCCAACAAACTGAACGAGATGGTCCAGCTCCTGCAACTTTCGTTGGACAAAATACAGCCAAGTGTTGAAAAAGTAAAAAGCGGTGAAAAGGTCGAAGAAGTATCCGTCTTTTACAGGTTGGCAATTCTGAAAGTGAGGATTGCGAGATTCTGGTAGCGCAGCTGAATTCATATGACGACTCTTTCTGCTCGGCGCAAAATTTTATCGACGTTTGTACAAAGAAGTTGGATACGATACTCTCCGTCCTCTCTCCTACCATTAGGTGGCTCCCTGATGTGCAAAATATGATGGAAATGTTTTATCAAGAAGGTGCTTCTCCATGGTCTTTCGTTTTAAGACACACAACGACCAATTCAGTCTCTTCTGTTTTAGTGTATGCCTTCATTTTATTAATTTTTACACATTCAAAAATTGTCTAAAACGGTTTATCACCGTCTAACACTACCAAAACAAGTTCAAAAACTATCTTAATTGGTCAAAAACGTCTAAATTCGTTAAATTAAAATATAAATTAAAAACGTCTAAGTTTTAACAGGAGACTGAATTCAGACGTTCACATACACTGTATGCTTTCATTTTATTAATTTCCTATTAAATCTTAGTGAAAGCATAAAAAAAGGGATATTGAAGCCGTTATTCAATGTCGCTGCTGGAGATTTTATATGTTGCCATGAAAAGAAATCGTCATATCGTGGAGTCGTTCTCAGCCTTCTGCCGAATAAGCGGTAGGTGGCCACCCAGTTTTTTCATCTAATTCTGTTTTTTTCTCTTCTTTTAAGAGTAAAAGTCTTAAATGTAGACAATTACCACAAGAAAATTGTCAAAACTGACAATATTTATGATTTAACTGTGGACATTTTGGATATCCCTGCTCAGGCAATACAATGCTGTCTTATGTCTCTTGTGAGTAAATTGATCCATAAAGGTTGTGATGATTTTTTTTTGGTCAAAATAGGGACAGGATGATGAAAAATTATGGTCGGACGAGTTAAACCAGATTTTTAAAGCAACCTTGTCCGAGTGCAAACTTTCGGTCAATGTGGTCGATCGAGTGGAAACTTTGCCCCCAAAATTCGTGGTCGAAATAATCGCTTATAATGACTCGCTGGAATCAGAAGTTAATCTGAACGAATGGATTTGCCATCTGATAATTCCAGAGTTGAAACAGATGGAAAAAAGTGACTCGGATAACATTGTCTATATGATGAGAGAGGATGCATTGGATCCATTTTATGCTGTAGCTGCAGCTTTAAACGAAAGTGGTGATACAGAAACTAACTCTAATGGTATTCATTTCTTAGTGTTGCCAACCATTCAGAATTAAATTTAAAAAATTTCATATCAACTTTCAGCGAAAAATAGCACTGAAGAGTATGCAGAATTGGAAACTGATGAATGTTTTGACAAGACCAATAAACAGAAAAACTTTTGGCCACAAAAAAATAACTCTAAATGATTAAACCATGTTATTTGTAACAAAACTAATTTTTTTTTAAACCAATTTAATGAAGTTGGGATTGGATCTTCTGTACTCTAATGGTAGTCGGATGGTGGACTCATCAAAGTATTTGTTAAACTTTTTGAACTGCTGTCTTCTCTTTGGGTCTTTTTTGCTATTGGCTGGAGTTATATCGGAGAGCAAACCTGAAAGAATTGTTTTAGATGAGAGAAAGAAAAAAAAGCTTTGAGGAAAAATACCTGCTTTTTGAGCCATGGCAACCATCGTCGCTATACGTCTTTGCTGCGTTTTACAGAGACCTGTCACTCTTCTCGGAAGCATGCAGCCATCAGAACGTAAAAACTGGCTCAATATAAGAACATCCTAGAAAAGAGTTAGTTTGTTCCGAGATTTCAATGGACAAACCGTGTGTTTGATATCGAGGTTGGTACTGCAGACGCAACAGGCGTCTTTGCATTCGACTGCTGATTTCAAGATTCGCCCGCTACCTTCAAATTCCTTGATTCTACCCTCGATTATGAGCTTCTTCTCTTGTTTGGTTTCTACGACTAGAAGTTAAACTTAAATAAGACGTTATTTAAAGAAAAACGTTCCTTACTTTCTTTAATGCGATTAGCAGCGGTCGTGCTGATAGTAAGGGAATCCTTTAATGAAGAGTTGCAAATTGATAAGATATTACGTGAGGCATTTTTAAGATGTAGCATCTTGGTAAAACGCACAAAATTACAAATATTTGTGATAGGTACTATACACAGATTATACCAATCTGTGGATTATACTTATATACTGATTATTCTATCTATTTGCTACCTCGAATCCAATTTATAAGTATAATCTGTGCTCGAGTCTGGAGAGGTTCTTTAGAAGCACGGTTATAAGTTATAACTACGGCTTTTTACAAAAATCAATGCTGCCAATACACACAATATCCCGACCATAAATACAAATTTAATTTCCTCCTAAATTGGTTTAGGAAATCCTGAATCTGGACTACCTACGGAGGATATTTTACACTACGGGAGTGTTGCAGGTCCCCCGATCGATCTCTGAATATCAACTCCCCGGCCAATGGCCATAATATATAGGATTACAGGAGGCAATTATATTAATCTTGAACTCCTGAAAAAAGCATCTCGCGATGCTTTTGGTGTACTTCGACCGTAATACACTCGTTAGTTGGAACTTTAATCTTTTCAAGTTTAGTTTTTGCTTTGTAACTTAATCATTTCTGAAGGAGTGGGCACAGATGGACACTTCGGACCTCCCTAATACACTCGTTAGTTGGATTTTAACCCTTTTTAAATGAGAAAGACACTATTTTAAGGATTCAAATCTCACCTAAAAAGATTTAAAAGGGTAAGCTATCAGGTTTCATGTTCTTCATGGCCAAAGATGCCCAAGGGGCAAGGACGTTTTTCGGAGATTTTAACGCCCTGAAGAAGTAAGAAAAATTCACGAATTGATCTTTCCCAACAACAGAGGGCGTCACTGTTTTCATTTTACATTTTCACCACCGCCTTTATCCCGTCTCTCGTTTCTTTCGTTCTTTCGGTCTTGGGCTTTCCTGCGGCACCCGCCGACCAGTCGCCTTCTCCTTTACGTCAGACGGCCGCCGAGTTCCCAGTCCGCCTCGGGAAGTGAAAGTGAGCGAACTTGTGTTTACAGCCGGGACCCTTTTGACTTTTTCTTACTCTTAAATCCATTAAAATGTTGGTTTTCTTCATAAAATCGATCATATTCAGGTAACAGAAATTCAATATAGGACGCCCATCTGTTCGATTCGCTCATTCGATCGTTTTTTATGTGACTTATTTATGAAATGTTCACCTCCTTTGGATTATCTGGTCAAATAAACACAGGTATGAACTTTATAATAAATAATAATATACATAATAGAAAATTTATAAAATTACAATAAAATGTAGGTATGTATCTAGTATCTACATAATCTGAAGGTCTAGGTAGATAAAGAATTTGGCTCTTTGCTATCACCCTACCCCCTCCAGAAGATACTGATCCAGTAAAATAACGTGTGTTGTCTTTACACTCCAACATGTTCCAAAAATAAAAATTAGTTACCGAGGAATGTACATATATAGAAATTATAAATTTAGGTACAAATATTCAAAATTTCGATCATTCCTATGATCACAGGAGGATCATATAAACTAAAAATACGTGTTAAGGTAGGGCCAAAATGTAAAATCGTGGGTTGGTTCTTATTAATGAATGCTAATTCATGTGGTAATCGTTGAAAATTAAAAGTAATACTGGACGCATGTGGAATTCTCATGGCTGTCTCATTGTCTGTAATAAACTTCCTACTTCTTAACTATCTACCAAGTGATTCCGAGTGGAGAATACCAAGAATTCGCTTTTATGATGAAGGGAAACGATCGTAAAATCTGGGTTGACCGGGGGTTGTAGTTGAGCGCTGGGTGACTCGGCTGGAACGGTACAAAGGATCAGAGGTGGGTGTAGGAGGTGAGACCAAGGTCACCAACCCTGGTAGGGTCTCGATGACCCACGCCTACGCTCAGGTCGTGCCTACATTTTATTAGATTCTCATACAACAGTTTTGACCACATTTACTCTAATGTTCTTTGGTTTATCATTTCCTTCAACTTTCAGATCTTTTTTTCTTTCTCTCTGGCTCTTTCTACTGTTAAAAATAATTGTGTATTTCATGTGCTCAACAACCAAAGACAACAGACAAGGAGTCCCCCCCCCCAAGGCCTATTCTTATCGCTCATACACCTACTACATATACTACTATAATACACTAACTACTATAATAATGACTCTGCCTCCAAAAAATTGCTTCCAAAAAGATTTACTTATGTTTTGATGTGCAGCCCGTGGCGTGGGCTATTGCCTATTCGGCAGTCTTCCGTCAAATTGAAAAGCAACAGTTTTGCATAACCTTTAGGTCGAGATGGCTTAGCCTAGTTTCCTACTATCTGCTGCATGTAACAACGAAACGGAACAAAATATGTGACTCGTTCCCTGGCTTTTAACCACCGTTTAGGTACAGAAAATTATAAGTCCCCAAATCTGCTAGTGAAGATTAAATCGTTCGTTTGATATCAAAATACCTAACAGACTATTCAGCAAATTAATCTCACAGCTTTGACATGACAACATTTCTGCATTACTTATAAGTCGAGATGGCTTGGCATTTTTATATTAGCTGATTCGCAAAGGAAAGGAAGCTATTGCGCTCAGTGCGACAAATACTTTTTTTTTTGTAGATGCAGAAAATGTTTTCCGTCAGGCCTATATCTAGTTGCCAGATCCTCGTGTCTTCAACATTCATTCATTCTTCGTGTCTGCAAACATTTTACATGAAACACCCTTCGAATCCGCGATTTCTGTCCGGTCATGGGTCAGGATCACCTCATGGACGTAATTTCGGTTCTACTTAACCATCTTATGCGATCATTCAATAAGGAAATAACAATGTAGGCTTTTTCCATTTATTACGAATAACCGCTGCTTTTTTGTTTCCATACCTTTTCCCTAAAATAAACCCAAAACAGAGTCTTGGAACGGAATTAAAATAACTGTGAAATATCGAAGTAATAAAACCAAGTTGCACCAACTTGACTTCCTCGACTTTCCCTTTGTTTAACCGCAAAAATCCTTGGATTAAGGTAAAAACTGAATAACAGAAAAAGGAGCCGGGCAATTAAAGAGAAATGGTCGAAAGAGCAAATAAAAAACGTTCGCTTTCTTCAGCCGTTTTCGTCTATTTTAAAAGATGTCTTATCTCTTTACGGTCTCATGTTGTTGAACACTCTTTAAATAATGAGGCTATCCTAATTAGCTTTCAAGTATGTCGAAAGCTTTTGTACTACCAAATTCGTAAAACCTACATAATAAGTTAAATTAGGATTAGCAAGACGCAAAGCATAAGGGGGTTAAGGCATGATGAGTAATATCGCATTGGATGATGGTTACTAGCGCAATTCACGATAGGAGCTTGCATGGTTGTTTCTAGTTGATGCATGTTAGGAAAATTGATGGTCACCAACGGAATGTATGAGGCACGATGGGTAATGTTGCTGTCTACTAACTCGAGGCAATGATTGATGGGAAAATGAACTGAAATAGGCTGAAATACAAAATAATGAGTGTTTTAAATTATGTTCGCTAGTATACCTGCTGAAATAAAAAACTGCAAAATTAAAACCCGGATCTGTTTCAAAATCAAGGCTGTCAATTCAAACCTCTGGGTGTGTCTCTCGCCTACAACGTGTAATTTTTTTCTCCTTTTATTTCTTAAGTCCCATTTGTTTAAGCATATGCTAAGGGTTACTCCGTTAAACGGATCGTTTCAGGTTCAATGTTAACCCGTGGCCAGGACGTGATCGTGCAGCGTGCGCACTTCTTTATAAGGAAACGTATGAAGGGGACCTGTTTTAACGGTGTTCCTTGCTTCTAACAAGTGGTACCTGCTTTTAAATATACAAACGTACCTTGTTACCATAAATTCCAAATATCTTTATTCAAATTAGAATTTTTCTTAAAAAAGAGCTTACATTTCATAAAGCAGGTCCTACATTTTTGTTTAATATTTCATCGAGGCCGCTCTATCGGGCCGTATTTCAAGGGCGTGACATTTAATATGGGTTAGCTTTAGGCCCTGTTTTTGCATTGGAAAAATATTGGATTCGATAAATTTTATTTGAACCTTTTACTGTGGAGTCGTGTAAAATATGTCTTGCGAGAACCAAGTCCCACTCTCGGGCAAAGGGGCATTGCTCTCCGAGGATATTGTATCCTCTTCAGGAACAATCGAAACCCTAAGGCGGTTTCCCTTTTTCTTTAATTATTTTTACCCGTTATTACTGATTTAGAAGTTGTTGACCTCTAGAGTTAATCATTCGTATAGGAAATCAAATAATTTTTCCTAGTTAAAATAAAAGAAATGAAGATGAGGTGTTCAAAGGTGACGGCCCGAAATGGGCCAAGGGAGACCGCCTAATGACATCACGAACATTTCATCACACAGAAAAAAGCCGAATGTTCTACTCCTCTTTTGGTAGTCCTATCAACGACCATATGTGACTGTCTCTCAGTCTTCAAATATGAATTGGCAAATCTTGACCCCGATGCTCATAACGGGCACTGTTCTTATATCGATGTTTTTTTGTGTGCAAAAAATCACTCCTTCTTTGATAAAAATGACCATGAATTACCAATGTTGTCCGATAGCGAGAGAAAAGCGAGAGGGAAAAAATAGAGCGGCCTCTGTTTACCCCTCTCTTTTAAGGAACAATTGTGAACCATTGCAAAACTTAACGTTGTACAATACTAAAGCAACTAGAATTGCCGGAGCGGAAGGGAATTGGATGAAAATGTTTAAACATTAACCAAAAACTTAATTTTTCTTGTTTTTGTTGCAGGGATGGCTGCTGCATTGAAGCTCCTGCTTTTGTGTGTAAGTACTTCTTAAAATTCTCCTTCCATAGGTGATGACATTCCTGAAACTCTCGGGCGTTACAGACAATGTTTTCTGCAAGTCATTTACACCGTCCGTGAGTTTGATTACAGTTTTACGGTCCCTAATAGGGGGATAAAAGATGCCTCGACGTGATGCTTCGTTTGAAATCCTTAAGAGCTTTGCGTTCACTTAAAAAGCTATTAACCTTTGAAAGGGCCTTTTGGTTTACGCCTTTTTTCTTGTTTAAAACATACATATGAAACTGAAGATGCTCCTTAAGGTCAGACTAACAGTAAGAAGCAATTACTAATGAGAATCGGCGTCGACGGGGGTCATTTGGAGACCTTCGAACATCCCACAAGGACGCCTACAATGAATACGAAATGATCCTTTTTTTCCTCCCCTTCCTTTTTTATTTGACTTCCCACGAATCCTCCATCCTTGGCTCTTTTGGGTCATTGGTCATCGGCTCTTGTGTTCGCGAAGAGAAAAGTGATATCTCGGGAAAGTCTAAATCCTCGCTTTTACTTTTTGAGCTTTTCGCTCTGGTTCTGCTCCCGATCGCTTTATCTCCCGAGAATTCACGCTTAGAGACATCACACCTTAGAGTTATGTAAAAACTTTTTTTTTGCATAAAACGAGGTCGGACTATACGTTCCGTTAAATCGTGTTTATTTTTCAATATTTTTACAAGCTTTCACTCTCAACTTTCGTAACAAACAGATATAGTGTTCAACTTTTAAAAACTTAGCCTAACTTGATGGAGGATGGAAAATTGGAATGCGAACAATAGGGAATCTTCGCTAATCCTTTCTGATTTACGTGGGTCCTTACACAATGGTCTATTGGTTTTATAATAGCGATTGTTTAAACAAACTTTTTTTCTTCTCTTCTAGACTCATTCAGTCCCTAACTTCTACAATTTTTGACCCATTTTATCCTTTGGAAAGAAATGCCTAGAAAAGCTACTAAAGGCAAAAACTCACTCAGACCACTCCATAGCCCTAAAAAAATGGACTTTCATTGCCGATAATTATTAACGTCGTCCCGATTAAAACTTACGCCCATGACATTACACTTGAAGTCACAACGAAAAAATGCCTCCTGAACCGTTGAGTCGCTTCCTGAGTCATTTTAACAAATAGGTGACATTTTCAAGGTTGTCACACTTCACGCGTGCAATACTCCTGTGCGTAATTACCGTTTTACTTCGGATCATACCTGTAAATATAACAGTTTTAAAAAAATCATAGTTGTCCTCGATTAGACCATTGTTATATAACTTTTCCTTCCTTTTATAATCTGATCCTGGATATTTTAAACCGTCCTTCACGCCATTTGGATGTGTAGGATGTCAAAACCGTTTCTCAGTTATATCTGAAGAGTTTGGACTTCTGGATTTCGTTCTTTCTCAAATGAAGAAAGTTTCAAAAGAACCTTGATCTTTAAATTCACCTTTTTTTAAAACTTTTTTTAAAGTTCAATAAGCGAGCGTTCACAAAACAGGAAATATGGGACTGTGTGATCATGTTTTCTTATTAATATTCTAGAAGGCGTCCGTCAGTGACATCATGGGAAAATCGAAAGGATATGAACGTGATGATTTCATTAGCTCTGTTATATCATAAAACAATAAAGTTCACAAAATTATACATCAGATTTCACTTCATTTTTTACTCGAAGAGGTCAACAAGTTGCCTTATTAGAAAAAACCGGGTTTGCACAACCTGAGGACATCTGGCGACCTATTTATCGAAGAAATCCGATGATGATTTCTGAAGAAATGAAAAAGAAAATAGGTTGATTGGGAAAAGGTCGGAGTTATAAATCACAGACGTGAGTGGGTTACGGTTCATTGATAAGGAGTAAAAGTAATGAAAACAATGAAAAGGAACGAAAAAACCAATAGGAACCAGAGTTGAATGGCCATTTCCGATGTTGGAAATTGCAATTTAGGATCTGGTCATCTAGTGAACTACACCCCTTCACAGCAGTGTGGCCTAGCCCCATAAAACGTTTGCCCATTTCCCCACTTTTAATCACCCATTCAGCAAAAAGTAAAAGTTGCTGAAAATCGTTTCCCATCATCCCCTCTGCTGACAAGTGGCAACAATGCCACTACCTTGGCCTCTGGCATTGGCGGATGCCACTCTTTCAATAAACTTAACAATTAGAAATCAATTAAAGAAGAAAGATAAGAAATTAACTGTGACTATAAAGGGTCTTATTATCATGGAGAGGGCGTAAAATGATAGAAATGCCCTTTCTTGTAATGACGTATATGCAGTGCTGCCAACTCAGTATTTTTACAAACTTCCTAGAGATATTTAATAAATTATGTATTTTAGCGGATTTTTTTTATTTATGAGCTGTTGCATTTTTAATTGGGCCATTTCGTCTACTCGTTGAAGTGAAAGTCTTTTCAAGCTATAAATTTTAAATTATTCAATACTTTAATTAAAAGATTTTTCTAATTGCATACACCGTAAAAAGCGGAGTGAGTTGTTCAAACCTGTTAAGTAATATTTGATTTTTTTTTTCTTTTTTCGAAAGCGACCATTTTCTCGCTTTTATGAATTTCTGCAGTTTGACCATGTATGAAAGATCTCAAGGATCTCTAATGGCGTTTCACGCTTTTAAAAATAGGCGAAGAGAATTCGATTTATTATTGTGAAAAATCCATGAATTTGTAAGGCTCTATTGTTTCTCGTTATAATGACTCCAAGGATTTAACAAAGATTCGGTTGGAAAAGCAAACAGAAGGAGCGATTTTTAAAAGGCTTTTAACGGATGGACACGAAAGATAGCGCAAACCGCGACTTAAAAAGGAATCGCCTTCTGTTCAGGAAGTCTGGTTGACAGAGCTTCTTGTCACTATTGTGACATTTTAAAACGTTTTATAAAAAACGTGTGAGCCTGATCTTTCTTATTTTGGGCGTGGACTCCTTTTTTATATGGCGTAACTCTTTCCCTTCATGGATAGTCAAAAGCAGAAAAACGAGACAACCTTTTATGTATTTCTATTCTCAAACAGTCAAACCTTTGGTTATTTTGAAGAGTATGAAGAATCTTGCAAGCGACTGTAAAGTAGTAAAACGAGCCATGACATGAATGACAAATTAGAGTAAAATTAGAGCTGATCTACATATTTGTTTCACTTTTATGCAGGTTGTTCTAAATGGAAAAACCTCTTTTGTGAAAATAGGTCCGTGGGCAGACAACGTACAAGGCGGGTTTTTAAAAGGCGAATTACGAAATGACTGCGTCATAAGACTCTCCCTTATCTAATGCGGCCTTCTTTTTTTTTCCTCCAGTTCTTCATCCATGCTCGAATTTTCGTCTTATCTGTAAACGTCCTCTTTGTTCGGTTTAAAAAAAAAATGAAATGACGAAATCACTCGGGCGAATAAGGCGCGTTCCGTTTATTGGAAAGGACTTGACCTTACTCCAAGGACGACGTACAACCTACATCCTTCAATTTACATTATAAAGTTTAAATATTTTGGGTTTTCCAATTGTCAAAATTTTCGCTTTCATTTCCTCCCTGCACGCGATTTTTCCATCTACAGACACTTTCACTCAAAAGTCTTACATACAAAATCATTCTCATGGACGAATTCTCACGGGTTTATTGATTACAAATATTTTTAAACGTGTAAGATAAGGATTAAAACATCGGACCCGTTATGCTAAAATTATAGATTGGGCTTGAAGAATTGAAACCGTTTATTGCAAACTTAAATTATATAGAACCCTCGAAAGAAATCTTGTTCGCTATTAAATACACCCCATTAAACTCTCCCGTTATGTTTTAGGCTTTAGCAGTAAAATATAATAAAAGAAAAGCGTAAAATTACAGTTTTTTAAACGCCATTACAATTAACGTTTTTTGTTCTTCAAGGCAACCGTGGAGTATCCTTGTGGGAAGGCTTATCAAAACTTGGGTGTGTAAAATGGATTGTGATATTCATTGATGCTGATTTTTGTTCAATCTGGTTCCAGTTGAATTTACATAGTTGGTTGAAGTAGATTTTCTTTAGATACTGGTACTGCTCCCAACCTCTAGGGTTATATTAGGCAGTAGGATATTCTAACCTTCAATTTTGCAGAGCCATTTCTTCTGATTGTATCGACACATGAGTTGCCAATGTCCCATATCCTACTATCCTATCGAACTAATAGGCGAGGATGCTTTCTGGTCTGGGACTGAGGCTGGCATGGTATAGACGAAACAATTTCATTCTACTTTTTCATTGCCTTAACAAAAGCCTCGTTAACACAAGAGCCTTTGAAATCAATTAATTTTTTGCTCACGGGTATCTAGTTTCAACTGAGGTGTTACCGTTAGATAATCGTCCGTTTAATTGCGTCGAACTGGTCAACCAACTCGACCCGTGAAGGAGAGGAAGGTTGACTCGCGAGTCGCAACCGGGCGCAATTTTTTCACAACGGTTTTGCTTTTTCAATCCCCCCGGTAAAAGAAAGAAAATAGCGAAATGTTCGATTCTCGGTTTTTGCACTGAAATTCCCAACGATTCTAAGGACCGAGAGGAAAAGCGAGATTACTTGGAAATTCTTTCGCTTAATTAAAACTCGTGTGTCATTTACTCGTGGACATTCACTGAATAACTTTAGAATAACCATTAGGTTCCTACTAACTGCTTATGCGGCAAATGTCGTTTTAATTGGCTTATTTTCCCTTAAAAACGATAATTAACCAATCATAGCTTTTAGTCTAGTTATTTCACTGCACGCAGGTAACTGGTTGAAGATGCTTGAAGATTTGGTATATACCTAGCTTGTTTTGAATATTGCTTCTAAATAGTGAATCCTTTTCTTTTGCTTGCCTCTACCAACTAAGGACCAACTCCAGGACTGCACTTTTCCTTCTCGAATCCTCGCATCCTAGATGATCCTACAGTGACTTCATCACAGAGATTTCATCTTTTCATGCATTATTGATAGGGTTGCAATTGGCATTCTCAATTTGCTTTTAAACCAAGCAAATTATCGGAAACATCCGTTTGTGTACGAGGTGTCGTGACTCCATCCCTTCTCCTTAACTTCCCTCTTTATAGTATGACCTCTAACGATTTTTTCAAATTTTATTTTACGCTTTCATCGACTATAATAATGACGAAACCTCTTGAATTCTTTAATTAAATAAGGAATCGTAGGTGTGTTGTAAGTAGGTGCATGCCCGAATGTTCTCACTTGATTATGTAATGTTGACAATACCTGCCCACTCGGGGAACTCCTCTTTTTCGCGCTATTGAATTTAAAGTATAACTTTTATGACATCCCGGATCCCGGATCAAGAGAAAGGAATCTTCATGGACGAAATTATAGTTGTTTGGATTTATCGCAAAAGTCTTTTTAAGTTTTACTTTCTCTCGGTTCCACATTCTCTTTTCATTAGTACGCCTGGATCAATCACGACGAAATTACATCAATGAAGTTACTCAAGAAATTGAGTTTTTGGATTCATCCTTAGGGACTGGCGAGTTGAATTAAATGAAGCCATCAAGGCAAAAAATTGTGGTCAACTGTCTGTTAATGCGTTCTATAAGATAGAAGCGTGACCAAAATTCTTTTGCAACTCTGTTCGAAATTTCCAATTTACGAAGTAGAAAACGAAGTCTTCACTCTTGGGGGGAAATTATCCTTGATGCTCACCAACCTTATTGGCTGGATGATCGTTAAACTCAAGCACCCTCTTCATAGAAGGCATGAAAAAATTTATGTTTATTTTTTAAAAAACAACTCATACACCCTTATGGGTCGGGAAACCTGGTACGCATCTAGGCCTCCTATTATCGTCTCATACCATGTTAGGACAGTTTCAGGAATGGCAGGACAGCTATCATGTTCTGAATTTATAAAAAAAAATATAAATATATTTTCCGTTTTCTTTTTTCCAGGCAACTACTTCTCTTGGCGTCAACGGAGCGCAAATTCCAATAACGACTGAAAGTAAGTTTTGTTTGTGTTTTATGTTTAAAATTCCATGGGAGCCTGGGTGAAAGTTAAGGTATAAATGAGACTATAAACGCTGACAATTAAGCTAGACTAATTGCCTGGATTAGCCACGTGTACACCTTCGTATTTTTATCGTTCAGATTTTCACCTAACTTTAATTGACTAATAAAAACTTAAATGAGCCTTAGGAACCCCCTCTGTTCTGGAACGATGGCCTTGTATGTCGCTTCGGGTTTCGGGTGCCGTTGAAAAATCTTCGACCGTCTTATCGCCTGAGCTCTGAAACGCTGGAAACGCCTCTTTTGTCTTCGTCTCGGTTAATTCCTACAACCTCGAGGTTTTCTCAATTTCCAGAGTTTTCTTTTTTAAGTTTTTAAAACTTATGAACAGGACAGGATACTGTAGTTTGAAATTACTTGAAAAGGATGAGCCGTGGGAGTTAAGTAGAGGGGACGGTCTTTGTGGAAATGACTCAGCTTCAGGTGAAAGACCTCAAGGTCTCACGTTACATGTTTGCTATTTCCAATAATTTCTTGTATGTTCTGGGCACGAGGGTTAAGTTTTTTTCCTCTAAGCGGATTTTTTCCAAATGGAACTTGTTCCAATGAAAGTTAAAATAATTTTACAATTAAAACAGGACAAGATTTCACCCAAAAAGTGACTTTCAAAAGCAATTCAAAAAATGAAAGTAGCACAATTAATGTCATAAATTTAAATTGATAAACCGACGTGGGATAAAGGCAACTGTCTACCTATAACGTCCTTCCCGATTTGGATTTGACGATTATGTTTTTAACTGACAAAGACCGTTACGCAATTGTAAAGAATTTCAATTCAGTATTACAGGTTAACTGTGGAACACCTGTTTATTATTCACAGGAGACACTTTCGATTGCGAGTTTTCTCCAAAAGTGGGCCAAAAGTTGTGAGTTGTTAATCATAATCAGTAATGGCCATCAGCATCCTTAACAGACTCATCCCATTATGGGAAAAACATCCTTGGCATAGATGGGCGTCTCTTACATATTCCTATTACAAAATTGTTTCATTTGCACAAGCAACGGCGTGACAATGGGCCATCTAATGAGAAAACATTAGCTTTCTTTACTCCCCGAGATGAATCGAGATTTCAAGAAAAACGTCGGATGTCTCAGGAGTATAATTTTAAAGAAGAAAAGGCTGTGACAAATCTGTTCCAAGGATCCTCCGTCTATAGCTAAACCTTACAATGCACGTTTTTTTATTTTCTTGGAAGACAAAGGAAGAGGCTTAATGGCCAGTCGTGAATAACAGAATAAATTGCTTCTGGAATGAAAATGTCTTTTCCTCCAAGTTTTTGAGCAAAATCTCTAAATTACGTGGTTGAACGTGAAATCTAGATAGCTTCACGTCCAAAGTTCGAAGAATGTTGACAATGATTCTGTTTATAGTCTAAGACATTTGGTTATGTCATTGACTATATAAAGGTATTTCGATTGGACAATACACGACGTATGCTGAAAAGAGAGCAGTTATATCAGAGTCAACAATGGAACTTTTAAAACGGTTTATAATCAAAGATTTTTCCGTTAAAATTGAGAGTCGTGACCAAGTATATAAAAACGACGAGGGGGTTGAACTTTAAAAAGATGGTGGAAACTTAATCATAACGGCACTTATAAAGTTAAGTTAGCTTTGTATCAAAGCTGCTCTCTGCTAAAATTTGCATGATGAGGGAATAAATTCTGTGGTCTCAAGTAGTAGGTACTAATACTAATACAGGTACTAATACAGGTAATAAGTACATAATTTGTCAACCGAGGCACGTGCAATTTTTCACATTGCCAATCGGATACCAACCAATAGGCAATCCGCAATGCCTTAAAAAAGTGCAACGGAATGGGTTTTCTCGTTTGATCTCTTTTGTTTGGTTTCTGAAAAATGGTTTACTGGACGAAATTGGTTTACTTTGGTGTATTGACTTTTGGTTTATCAGAGGAAGTTGTATATTGGTTCCAATGACAAAATGGTTTAGTCGATTTTTGGGAGAAAAAAAAATGGTTTAGGTACTTGGTTTATTAAGATTGAGATATATACACGAAGTCTTTGGTGTTCTTAAGGAATTTAAACAGAAAATTAACTAAAAATGGATTCAATAAAAGCTAAAAATAAAATTCGCTAAAAAATAAAAACATTCAGCTCCGCGAGGTGATTGAAAGCGCAAGTCTGTTAAAAGCGTAACGAGAGTTGACGATTTATATTATCCTTTATAATATAAATATTTATTATCCTTTTAATTACCTACCTATATATTCCTTAAAATTTAAATTTATTGTAATTAAATACGTCCGACGATGTCAGTCCTGGTTAATAAAGTTTTTCAACTTTTTTTTTTTTACTCTCTCACTCCTTCTCCCCCCCTTTTTTTTCTGGTCCAAAGTGGGTGTCCACAGGTTGCTAAATACTGGTCCACGGTGGTTATGAAAATTGGTCTAAAGTGGCTGCCTATTTGTGAAGTTAGTCCAAAGTGTATTCTACCGAATCGATTAAATTTTCACCACCTATGTTCAATGTTGCGATCATGGTTACCTTAACTTAATGGAAGATGCATGGGGATGTCCGATGTATAGAGTTGCAAACTTCTTTACATCGTGCAAAATAATTACAAAACTGTCGGACTTCAAAGTGGTCCGCGCATTTTACCAATTATTCCTAACTTGTTCTGACTTATTTCTTATTTGACTACCTATCGAATTCTCCTGACACCTTTTGCCACTTACGTTCAGATTCGATACAATGAATCGGGAACTCTCATTCTTTATCTCGACATCTGTGAGAGTGGAATATGAGAGGTACTTACTACTTAAGGGAACAAAAAAAAAATATGGCTGACTTAAAAATACTTTCACCTTCGTTTTCTGCCACACCCTACGTCTTTGACCTTTGTCTCGAACTTTTGTCGTTTACTTCTATTCTTTAAATTAGATAAAATCGTGACTCAGATACCCTGATTATTTTCGGTTTTTCCTTATATTTTTTTTAATTAGTCCAAGGCGGTGACAGGAGCAAAGCCGAGGTCGAAAGACTTGAAAGTCAATTCGCTAGGTCGAACAGTTGTTCAAATTTTTTCGAGTTTTCAAACGAGAAATTACGCCTGGAGCGACTTCTAAACAGACGAAAAAGTCTTGCGCAACCAACGTTAGCAATTACTCACTTCCTAAAGAGCACTGGTCCCCGTTTTTACTTCAGAATAGATACCGGCATATAAGGGCAACGTTCTGCCTTGATTTTAATACAATAGGAAGAGGGGATATTAGCCCAAATCAGGTAATAGGTGACCACTTGTCAGCAGTCATATGTCCTCAATCATTCTTTTGTAATAGGTACCCGAAACCGATCGAACTCAATTGCAATTTTTTTTATTTTATTTATGTAACGTTTCAAAAAGTAAAAGTATGGATTTTTATCGCCCAATTACTTAACCACGGTTTATTCGATTTCTGAAAGGAAATTTTTATTAATTGAGATGAAACTGATGTGTGTCATCATTCATCACTCATCGCCAAAACAGATCAAGGTTTTGCGGTTAGACCTAATCTTTATTTTTGTTTGCAGGTACTGCCTTAGCTATGCCAGACGTACGTGTAACATGCAGAAGCGAACACATGATGATCACTGTCGAATCTCCCAATATGCTTTTCGATGGAATGATCTATCCCCGAGGTTTGGGCAGGAATTCGTCGTGTATGACGTTATATTCGAATGCGGCCGGACCTGTCACCTATAATTTGCCTTTGAGCGCTTGTAACACTATGAGCTCTAATATGGTAAGGAAATTTTTTTGATTCACGATTCGGGAATTTTTTGTTAAGCTTGCTTAAACACCTTGAGCCCTCGGTATACGGTCAATTTTCAAAAATATTGACCGTGTTCGGGGGCTTTGGAATTATGATGATCATACCTATGCGCTATGCACATACTAGCCCCATGAGATGAAATTTCGCCTCCTAAAATACCGAATCAAATCAATTTACATGGATAAAAGTAAAAGCATGAATCGTGAAACCAATTAAATATCCAAATTTTCAAATGAAGGAAATGAAAATTTTGGTTTCTATATTATAACGTCCTTTCACTGTCAATGTCTAAATTCGCTAAAGCGTAAAAACGCGGAAATAAAAAGGGGAAGAATTCAATTATAAAAGTCTCACTCTGATGAGCATTGGGCTATTAATACTTAAACATTTTATTTTTATTTCGTAAAGTCATGATATCATCGAAGGTCCATCTCAAGGGCGGATTTAATGTCGTATGACCGTCTGCTTAGCTCATCCTCATCACGTAACAACGCCTATACACGGAAATTCCCTCATGGCAAATATTTCAAAGTCTCGGACAAATTTTCGGCGAGGTTATCCAACAAGATTAATCTTGTTTGACAAACACGTGGGTTATGGAAGTGGCTGCGGAGACCGGAGGTTTGGCAATTTCGGAGAGTGGGCTCATGCTCAGCAAGACTGTAAAATTGACAATCTAGTCTAAATTGTCTAGTCTAAAATGTAGTTTAAATTTTGGGTGGATGCCCAAAAGTGGAGATTACTTGAAGAAGAAACGAGTGATGATATAGAGAATTTATGTTGGGGTTTTCATGTATTTTTGTTTTTGTTTTCAGGATGATGGTACTGTCGAATATTATAACACAATAGTCGTCCAGCCACACAGAAAGTTGGTTACGAGTCAAGGGAAAGGTTTTCACGTCAGGTGTAAATATACTACAAGAGACAAGCTGATTACAAACGACATAAACGTGAAGTAAGAGCAGTTTTTAGTCCGAAGGACCACTTTTAATCAAGTTTATAGCATGATGCTTGAACCGACGATGCTGCTCGGCACAGCTCCCATGCCAGGGTGTACGATGGTGATCTTCCAAGGGGATCATGTTGCTCAAAATGTGAAAATCGGCGAAACTCTGACTTTGATGGTTTCCATCGATAAACAAGACGTGTATGCAATGAGGCTCTCTCATTGTTCTGTCACCGACGCTACGAATTCGGCATCTCAGCCATTAATCGACGATTATGGGTATTCTTCAAAAATTGTTTTTGTAAATCTAATTTCAATATTTTAGATGTGCCGTCGATCCAGAAATAATGGGACCGTTTCACTACAGTAAAGATGGAAATTCGGCCAAAGTTGATTTTCAAGCACACAAATTCCCATACACAGATTCTGTCTATTATCATTGCAATGTCCACCTCTGCCTTAAAGTCGACAATGGTTGCCCACCTGTAGGCTGGACATATTCCTGTTATTCTGCATATTGATTTCTTTCTTTCTAGATTCCAGACTGTCTTAATGGTAACAGAAAAAAGAGACAAGCCGATGAAGGAAGCCCGGCAACGATCGAAGTCTACAGTGGACTTTATGTAAACGAAGCGAACGACCTCTCCAAACCCGATCAGTTTGATTTAGTAGCACGAGAAAAAGTAATCGGCATCATACCTAATCAAAACATATATGTAACATTGTTCTTTTTTATTGTAGGCTTTGGAGAACCCAAACAATATTTGTATATCACAACGGAACTTCGCAATCGGAATCGCGATTGCCGGATTAATCTTAATGTTAATGGTCATAGCAGCTTTTGTCATTCTTCTTGCCCGGAGACGAACTAAAAAGGACGTTTCTAGCGGAAGCTCAATTTACAGTGGCCCGTACACTAATACAGCGTACAGCCATTCTAGTTAAAAAAAGCCATATTAATTAAGTCAAAAAAATTTCTATTTCAATAGTCATTTAAAGTCATTGCTTCATAAAATTTTAGTGTCATAAAATTTTAATCAAATCGTTCTTTTAAATGTGCTATTAGGTGCTCATTGTATGATAGAATATTGAGGGAAAACCGAATACTGTTGTCTTTCATGAATTTTTTTTTTCTTTAGATTTGTGAAAAACAACGAATTTCTTTTTGGTTTTTCCTCTTTGTGTTGTATATTTTGCTTCTTCCGTGCCATAATGGCAAAAAAGATTTATTTATCGTTCCTTTTGTGAATATTTTCAGGGTTTTCGGGAGAGATGAATTTGAAGAAAAAATGGTTTTTAGAAATATTTTATGTCATTGAAGAGACATTGGTTCATAATTTCATTTTAATTTAATTGACTGCAAAAATGCAATTCTGGACCTTTGTCTTTCATATCTCAAATTTTCTTAGTGTATCACTAGTTCTTATTAATTTAATCAGTTTTAAAATTTAGCTATGTAGTCATTAAACGCATTAATTCATTAATAATATTAATTTATGTTCAAAAAAATTATTATATTTAACAGAAATAATTTCTACTCTAAATTTAAGTTATAACTGTGATGAGATTTATTTCAAGTTGACATTAATAAAAAAAATTGTAAAAAGTTTTTATTTTATAATCCTCAAGTTTGCAGGTAAGGAGAAACCTCTTCCTCTCAGTTGGCAGAGGGTCAATTATGAAGTTGGCAAGACTGAAAATAGGAGAGACAATTTTGAAAACTTAAGCTTTAGTCCACCCGTGTCTTCCTTTTTCTTACTGATTGTAAACATAAAGTGATTGTCGATTGATAAGGCAGATCAATAATACGTTTGATGCCAAGGATACTAAAAACCATAGACAAAAATGTTTTTCCTATGCTAAAAACCGGCGTGGCACACTGGTAAAAACATCAAATCTAGGTGGACATGGCCTATTAATGGCCACCAAAATAATTACCAATTAAGTTATAATAATTTTATTTATTCATCTAATTATTATAAATTATTACTCTTTTAGTCTCACTAATCTTATTTAAAATAAAAATATTTATCTAGGAGCGCAGAAAAGAACGGAAAAGTCAACGGATTTTCGTAGTATTTAATTCGTCATTTTTTTGGACGGGTCCGGACGGGTCAATAGCCTGTTGAAATCGAATCTTTAAAAGTTAAACTTTCAATTTTTTTCATGCCGCAAAGGTGGGCGAAAAGCGCTAGGACAACTTAAAGTTTCTGACAATATAGAAGTTGGAATTTTCCTAATTTTTGAATTTTTTATACGCACTAAACTAGGGATGGGATATCGATATCGATACATCGGAAATATCGATATCAGACCTTCGATATCCGATATTTTAGATATCGATATTGTTAGTCCGATATTTCCGAAATATCGATATCATAGAATAAAATATCGATATCGTTTTTTGTTTCGTTTTTTACGATTTTTTTTTTTTAGACTTGAGGAGTATGTTGCGCATAAAATGTCCTGTCAATGATTATTAGAATTATTACATCTTTTTTTTTTTGGTATACAGGGTGTTCGGAAATACATGGATAATTTTTGTGAGAGCGTTAAAAAGGCGTTGTATCAAAAAAAGTTAAATGTAAACCCCCCTTAATTTTAAACAAAGAATTGATCGGTGTATTTAAAATTGCGTTCCGATATACAGGGTGCCCCGAACAGAACCTAACTTCGTTATTTCAAATGAGAACCCCTATTTTTGATTGCAGATTCGTAATCTACGCAAAATTTCAAGTTGATTTGACTAAATAGTTGCCACTTTTGACAACTTTTAAAAATGAAAAGTTTTAGTTTTATTTCGCCCTAAAATCCGTTAAAATTGACTTAAGAGGCCAAACTTTTTTTTAATTTTACTTGTTTTTTTTCTGAAGATTCCAAATATTACAAATTAAAACATCTATGCCTTCTGTATCACGATATAGCGACACAAACTTCTTCATTTTAATGAGAATCCCAATTTTTATTTCAGAGATGAAAAGTAGAGCCTTTTTCAAGGACTTTTTCTTTTGGGCCGAAATCGCTATCTCCATTTTTGGAGGAGTTGTAGCGGCTCTTGTAGGTGCGACACCTACGAACTCGAGATATTCAATTCTGTCATTAATATTGCTCCTAGAAAGCTCCTAGCCACTATCCTTTATCGAATTAATTATTTAATTAAAGGTTTATTAATGAAGCTCAGCAATAGACATCTTCACCTACGAAAGCCGCTACAGCTCCTCCAAAAATGGAGATAGCGATTTCGGCCCAAAAGAAAAAGTCCTTGAAAAAGGCTCTACTTTTCATCTCTGAAATAAAAATTGGGATTCTCATTAAAATGAAGAAGTTTGTGTCGCTATATCGTGATACAGAAGGCATAGATGTTTTAATTTGTAATATTTGGAATCTTCAGAAAAAAACAAGTAAAATTAAAAAAAAGTTTGGCCTCTTAAGTCAATTTTAACGGATTTTAGGGCGAAATAAAACTAAAACTTTTCATTTTTAAAAGTTGTCAAAAGTGGCAACTATTTAGTCAAATCAACTTGAAATTTTGCGTAGATTACGAATCTGCAATCAAAAATAGGGGTTCTCATTTGAAATAACGAAGTTAGGTTCTGTTCGGGGCACCCTGTATATCGGAACGCAATTTTAAATACACCGATCAATTCTTTGTTTAAAATTAAGGGGGGTTTACATTTAACTTTTTTTGATACAACGCCTTTTTAACGCTCTCACAAAAATTATCCATGTATTTCCGAACACCCTGTATGTATACTTGGATCACTGGACAGTCGTCACTCCGCAGTTCGCCCATGGGTAGTACTTACTACTCGTACCTACGAGTACGTGTCATAGTGTTGTACTTTATTCATAGAATTTTATACTATGAAAGATGTAAAATTATCTCAAAATTAGTTCTTTTATTTCATCGACGAAGTAGAACAAAGGGCGGCGATCGCAAAAGATGTCAAATACTCTTAAGTTTGTGGCCAAGCGGCTTAAGTCTTCTAATAAACAATTTTTATGATAGGCTTCCAAGACGGGTTTACGATAGACAGCTTAAATTTATAGATGAGGAAGAGAAAAGATACAACTGGGTGTCGTCAATTAAATATTTGATCTCTGAAATGGGTTTCGAGTTCGTTTGGACAAAGCAAAACCCAGAGTTGGCTAGGTTCTTTCAGGATAAGAATGTTAAAAAATATAGACTCTCTTTGTGGAAGATGGACTCAGACAGAATTCAGAACTCCACAAATGCACCACAAATCCTGCTGCTCTTCCTTCGCTCTGCAAACCACTTCCTTGACTCCAACGACCTATCCCTTTTCCAGAAACGGCTTTTAAGTCGATTAAGGTGTTTCAATGCAGATAATTGCTCATTTCGAATTGCCGACTATGTATAAAGTAATTTTTGATGCCAAAGACCCCTGTCCCCTTGTAACTCTGTAGACAATGGATCCCTCCTACACTTCATATGTGCTTGCCCCTCACTTTCCTATATACGCCTCCAGCACCTCAGCGCAGCCACTTTTTCCATTGAATTCTTAATAGAGCTACTCTCAAAACAATTTAACGCTTCAAATCGCGATTTAGTCAATAAACTCCATTACTTTCTCAAAGACGGACTAAAGAAAAGGGCGGTGACGTAGAGGTTTTCAGTACCTACTCCTAATTTTCAACTATTTTTAACTATCTATCTTCCCATTTTATTTCTTTATCATTTTGTCTTTATTTTTCTTCATTTTTCATGACATGCTTGTAATGCTGTTGGCTTTACAAATAAATTAAAAAAAAAAATTTTTTTTTTTTTTACTAAAACTGGGCTTTACAAATGTTGATTTTGAGGTTTTTCACGAAAATTTGGCTTTTTGAATGTCGATTTTGAGGTTTTTGTACGAAAATTAATGAAGCAAAAAAAATTTGCTCTTATAACCATGATTTGGAGGTTTTTGACAAAAAATTGCCCATTTAAAGTTGTTTTTGAGGTTTTTTTTTAACCAAAATTGGGCTTTACAAATGTTGATTTTGAGGTTTTTGACAAAAATTTGGCTTTTAAATGTTGATTTTGAGGTTTTTTGACGAAAATTAGGCTCCACACATGATTTCGAGGTTTTTATTTACTTTTTTTTTACGAAAATTAGGTTTTACAAGCGTTGATTTTGAGGTTTTTCACAAATTTTGGGGATATTTGCACAAAAGATCTTGAGCTTTCCCACACCCCCTTGCCGCTGGAGTTTAGATAATTGGCCTGCCCGCTAGTGGGATGTCTGGGTTTGAAGTTGGAAGTGTTTTAAAATCGTTTTTGAGGAATAAGAGCTTAGGTTTGATTAATTTTGATCGTCCTCGTGCCCATGGACCATCCTTGAAGGGTTTGCCATTAGGTTTTTTTTAAATCAGCATAATTTGCGATTAATTGACTACATTGTCAGCAGTTCAACTTTGTAGGGTTACAGGGCTTCAAGATTAGTGCCAAAAAATTTGCCCTATTTTTGATTAATTGTTCAAACTGGCAACACTTTCAATAGGAACACTTTGTGGGATGGCAGAGCAGCCAAATTAGGCACACAAAAAATGAGCCCGATTCGCAATAAATTGCCATAAATGGCGAAACAATCAAAAGGCCAACTTTTTGAGATAACAGGGTTGCCATTTTAAGCACCAAAGAAAAATTGCCCATATTGGCAACACTGTCAACAACCCAACTTTGTGGGATTACCAAGTTGCGTAACTAGGCTAAAAAAATTTTTAGAATAGAATGGAATTTTGGGTGCTTGTGTTTTACAAATGTTGATTCTGAGGTTTTCTGACGAAAAAATGGCTCCTAAAACCATGATTTTAAGGTTTTTGACAAAAAATTGTCTCTTTGAAGTTGATTGGAGGTTTTTTTTTAAACGGAAATTTGGCTTTAGGAATGTCGACTTTGAGGTTTTTGACGAAAATGTGGCTTTAAAAATGTCGACTTTGAGGTTTTTGACGAAAATTCGGCTCTTAAAACCTTGATTTTGAGATTTTTGACGCAAAAAAAAATCCGCTAAAAAAAGGCTCTTAAAACTTTGATTTTGAGGTTTTTGGACGAAAATTGGGCTATGGAAACCTTAATTTTGAGGTTTTTGGACGAAAATTGGGCTATGGAAACCTTAATTTTGAGGTTTTAGGACGAAAATTAGGCTTTACAAATATTGATTTTGAGGTTTTTGAAGAAAAATAGCCTTTAAATAAGTTTAGAAAGAAAAAGAAAAAAAGTTTTGGGGGATATTTGAAAAGAAAGAAGAAGAAGAAGAAGAAGAAGAAAAGAAAAGAGGGCCGGTCTAGGGGATGCGCCGAAAACAGCCGATCTGCCCCTCACAGATTATACTTATATACTGATGCTGCCCCTGCCGCTTGGGGGCTGCTTACGCCAGTTTGGGAGCCACTGAGCAAAAATAACGCTAAAAAAAAACCTGACCGGAGCTCACTATGTATTCTCGGGGGGCGCGGGTGGGGTTCTGTCCACCCCCCCCCACCGGGCCAGTCCGCCCCTGGGTAGAGTCAAAAATGGCAAAAGAAGCATATGTATTACTTTTTTCTTTTACACCGAGTATATAATTATAGGTTGAGTATTAAACTTCATTAATTTTGTTTTGCCATAATGGATGAAAAGTACTCACCTTTTTACGTTCGGCGCAGTTTCAGACGTTTCTTTTTCTAAACTCGATTGTTCGATTCGCGTTTACAATTTTAAACTTTCAAACTATCAATTCGGTTCGGTTCACAAATTTTTGACTTTCAAATTCAAATTTATTTATTTATTATTTTATTTTTATTTTTATTTGTATTAACTATGTACATAGGATATACCCATGCTTACAAGTTGTTACAATTTTATTGTTTCAAGCAACGGAAAACAAAAAAATATGCATGTACCAGTGTCAACAGCTGACACATGCATAAAAAAAAATTAAAAGTCACTGAAACAATAAACAAAGGCCCAGAGGCCATAAGTTTTTCGCGCCTTAACCCAGGGCGAGGGGGGGGAGTTCAAGCTTAACTATGATTTTAGTTGAACACTGCACTTTTAACTAGATATTATACATATTTCAAAAATTTCAAAGCGGCTAATGGGGGAAATGGAACAATTTTTTTGCAATTATACGTAAACACAGCACTCTTTTTTCTATGATGGCCCAATTAAATCCGCACACCGGATCCTTCTAATAAAAATCGGATATTCTACGATGGGTACCCGCCAAAGCAAGACGGAAGAAATAGTGATCCAGGCTGCCGGGGTCGGTTCGAACTCCAGCGATGTTCATCCAGGAGTTGAAGAGGAAAAGCTCGTCAGGTTAGTCCTGTTGATTCTTCTTCTGATGATTGCGATGATCGTGTTCCGCATTTTGAGGTGGTTGTATCGGGCCCATCAGAAGAAGAGCGCCCGGCTGGTGGCCCGGCAGATGCAAATCGCCACCGTTGGAGTGTGAGAAGGTCAGTTTCTTTTATGCTTTGTTTCTGTATTTTTGCGTGAGGGCTGACGTTGTCGTATAATTGTTACATTTTCGCTTTCAGTGCTCGTGTTAGACGACTACCGAGGTGACGTCCACGTCCAGGATCCCCTGGACCGGAGTATCACCCGTCATCAGGCCTAAATCCGGGTCCCAAAAGAATCGTCGTCCATCAATTATTAAATTGTTTTTAACGATTTTTATGTTGTTTTTTATTTTCGCCTTGATGAGAAGTCCTCTAATTTGCAGTAATTTGTTAACCGCCTTTCTTGTGAGAGGGGAATAATCTTGAGATACTTTGTAGTTCGTATTTCGCAGCTCCTTAGTCGAGCGCAGAACCGTCATTTTGTCTTCCACTGACGTCATTTTACACATAAGAATATCGGACTGGTTTCTCGAGATCCAAAAAGCAGACTCTAGCTTGGGGAGTGACTTGATTTTTAGGTTATTTTTAAAAAACTCATTTGCCTGATCCTGCGGGTTGTGCCCTTTTCTTTTGATCTAGTCAAACCTTTAATCATCACGTTCTTCTCTTTGATCTTGTCTTCCAAGTTTGCTAGGACATATTCCTTTGTGTCCTCTTGATCCTCTGCTTTTGAACGCGTAGCTACATATTCCTCACGATAGAAAGCGATAAATAGGCGGCGCTCGTGCCGTCACACGTCCTCTTTCGTCACCATTTTGTTGCCTCTGTTCACCGGCACGGGCCCAGATAAAAAATCTCGAAGTCCACGTTCGAGATCATGTTAGCTCCTTTATCAGTATCGACTCATGCGACCTTTTTGGGACCTGTCTGCATACTTTTCTGAATTCGAGAGAACTTTTCCGTTTCTCGTTCTAGAAACGTCGGTGAGGTTAACCTTCCGTCCCTCCTGGAGAGAAGATCACTCGGTGACTGGCGCCGCACATCCCCGGGATGTAGCGCGAAGTGCTATCAAAGGATACACAGACGGGCCAACTCATTCCCGCCCACAGTTTGATCTTTCACATAAAACCGATAGATAGACGCGCACGCTCCCCCCCCCCCCCCCCCCCCCCCCCCCCCCCCCCCCCCCCCCCCCCCCCCCCCCCCCCCCCCCCCCCCCCCCCCCCCCCCCCCCCCCCCCCCCCCCCCCCCACCCCCCCCCCCCCCCCCCACCCCCCCCCCCCCCCCCCCCCCCCCCCCCCCCCCCCCCCCCCCCCCCCCCCCCGCGGAGACGAGAGCGTCCTTTCCGAATCTACCGCCTTTCGGGCCTCGTCCTCCACTGCCGACCAATCAAACTCCAAAATATCCCATAAATCGAATTGATATTTTAAATTGACTCCCATCGATGTACATATATAAGTTACCTTATATAACTAACTTATATACATCGATGTTGACTCCTATTAAAATTGCGTTTAACAAATATAATTTATAATTTAATTTTAAATAATAATTTCTTGTGATCCTAATGCTCTCTGTGGCTCAAAACTGAACATGATATGGGAGGAAAAATTCAATAGTTCGCTCACGGATATCGATATATCGCCGATATCGATATTATGAAGCCGATATTATAGTGATATCGATATCACTATTCCGATATTGATATCGATATCCTCTCATCGATATCCCATCCCTACACTATACCAAAAACAATATGTACATAGGTATGTATACAGTATATCACTGAAATAGGCTCTATTACCTTAATTACCCATTTTTATAATATATGGAAAAAATTTCATTATCGTACTCTAATTCTAAATCTTTGTCCGAGATAGCCAAAAACGCAGAGCGTGAACACTGACTCAAAAGGATTTTTTTTCAGAGGGTCCTAACGAGTCTTAATATTATTATCAAGACATTTCCTAATACTTCAATGGCTAGCAAGCACTGTATAGTCATTTCAGTGATTTTTGTCTTCGAATTTTTGACCAATGTCCACCTATGTATTTGATAGTTTTGACTGTGTGTGTGTGTCAGTGTCTTATCTGTGTACAGATTAGAGTTCACGTTTCAGTTTTTGTATCCTTGATTGTGTTGCAAATTTGACAACACAAATCAGCTTACCGTGAAGCGTTTTTCTCATCTACTGCAGACAAGCACGAAATGAAGCCTGCCGGATAATCCAACAGGATATATCCTGTTGGTGATCCTTATTCCGGTGTGTTTTGTCACAGACTAGCTATGGTGTTTAGTTTTTGTAGTCTTATCTGCATAGGTCTAGAATTGTAATAGATTGTCTGGTCATCTACTGTAAATAGGCTAGACTGTATATTACCTCATAAACAAAATTCTTAAGCTGCATTATTATAATTTATTTAGGAAACAGCAAAGAAATTAATCATATAGAGGTTTGAGGAGGATATTTTTTGTTTTTCTGCTGAGAGTTTAAGGGATCTGTTTTAGCGTTTTGGTTGGCGCAAACTGCAATCAAAACCTATTATTTGTTATACGGAAGTAAGGTTTTAATAACCTGAGTTTATTTACCATATATTTTTTGGAATTAATTTCTTCAAGTTTAAATGAAATAATCAAATGAATTGAAGGATGGATGTAATCAAAAATTATGTGGAGCGATGCTCGAAGAAATCGCTCTCGAAGGACTTGCGGGATCACTTTATATGGTAAATAGACAGAAAGGGGTTAATTTTAATTTAAAATTTCCCTGCAGGTCTTTGGCTTCGTCTTTTATGGACCGTCCTAAGTTTCCGGTTAAAAAACATAGACGAATCCCTCAAAATCCACTTATGGAAGTTTCTTCGGAAGTATGGCGAACGTTCAGTTTTTTGGGGGGGGGGGGAGTTGCCCTGCCTGCGGGATCCTTTGTTTGTATTCCGAAGGTTCGATTGATTTCGATTCGACCGGCATTTTTTATGATCCGGTAAGTATTGTTGATTTAGCTAAGGTCAGGCAGTGAGACCCCAGCTCTCTGCGACTTTTGGGTCCTCATTTTTTGCTTATTTTTAGGAAGATGCTCAAAAAGTATTTACCCTCACATCCGGTCGTTAATCAAAAGTTAAAGGCTCGTGAAGTACATTTGAGACGAAGAGTCGACATAACGCAGTGGTGTCCGACGTTGGATTTCCTCGAAGTTTCTGAAAAAAATATGGCAACAACATGGTCGAGTAGCTGATCAAATGAGCGAAAAACGTGCTCTTGCTGTGCCCGAACTGAACCCCCTCACAGAACTCACCGTTTGCATACTGCGTTTTAGAAAGAATAGCTCTACGAGCGAGCTATTTCATAGAATCACTCAGGAAAATCTGCCTTCAATTGATAACAGAAGATTCACTTGGAAAAAAAAAAGTGGTATCTTCGCGTCGGCGGGTGAATCTCTTCTCTCCCCTCTCCACTTAATTCCTCTCTCCCTGTGCGCCTGGCGTATCCGTCGACTTGGCCGGCTAAAACCCGCCCACTTCCTGTTCATCGCTGTTATTCCCCTCTCCGCTCCTCTTGTCTACCGTGGATGTTGCTTCTGTCTCGTGCATGTTCTGGCTACGCTCTACCTATGCGCTTCCCACCGCATCGGCTTCACGTCTTCTACTCCGCGCTCGCGCTCATCCCCCTCCGCCTCGTCAACAACTTTGGGGGGGGGTTGGGGGGGGG